>OY757942.1:19444489-19447521 GCA_963585895.1 Sepioteuthis lessoniana
AGAAAGAAAGAAAGAAAAAAAAAAAGAATGTCTTTAACTGGAGCAAAGAAAAAAGAAAGAAAGATTTTTAGCAGGAGTGAAGAAGAAGAAAGAAAGAAAGAAAGAAAGATAGATAAGAAAGAAAGAAAGAAGAAGATAGAAGAAAAAAAGAAATGTCTTTAACTGGAGCAAAGAAAGAAAAAAGAAAGAATATTTTTAGCAGGAGTGAAGAAAGAAAGAAAGAAAGAAAGAAAGAAAGAAAGAAAGAAAGAAAAAAAAAGAAATGTCTTTAACTGGAGCAAAGAAAAAAAAAAAGAAAGATTTTTTAGCGGGAGTGAAGAAAGAAAGAAAGAAAGAAAGGAAGGAAGAAAGAAAGATAGAAAAAAAAGAAATGTCTTTAACTGGAGCAAAGAAAGAAAAAAGAAAGAAAGATTTTTAGCAGGAGTGAAGAAAGAAAGAAAGAAAGAAGAAAGAAAGAAAGAAAGAAAAAAAAAAAGAAATGTCTTTAACTGGAGCAAAGAAAAAAAAAAGAAAGAAAGATTTTTAGCAGGAGTGAAGAAAGAAAGAAAGAAAGAAAGAAAGAAGAAAGAAAGAAAAAAAAAGAAATGTCTTTAACTGGAGCAAAGAAAAAAAAAGAAAGATTTTAGCGGGAGTGAAGAAAGAAAGAAAGAAAGAAAGATAGAAAGAAAGAAAGAAAGAAAGAAATGTCTTTAACTGGAGCAAAGAAAAAAAAAAGAAAGATTTTTAGCGGGAGTGAAGAAAGAAAGAAAGAAAGAAAAGATAGAAAGAAAGAAAGAAAGAAAGAAATGTCTTTAACTGGAGCAAAGAAAGAAAAAAGAAAGATTTTTAGCAGGTGTGAAGAAAGAAAGAAAGAAAGAAAGAAAGATTTTTAGCAGGAGTGAAAAAAGAAAGAAAGAAAGAAATCTTAGCTGGAGTGACGAAAGAAAGAAAGAAAGAAAGAAAGAACGTTTTTAACTAGAGCAAAGAAAGAAAGAAAGAAAGAAAGAAAGAAAGAAAGAAAGAAAGAAAGAAAGAAGCAATATGCAGAGAGATAAAGAAAAAAGAGTAAAAATGAAGGAAAGAACAATTAAACGAAAAGGCTAAAAGAAAGAAAAAAATGACCAATAATGTTAGAAGAATCATTGGATGTTAAAAATCGATAGACAATTACATAATACAAGGCAACATACCGCCCTCCCCACATAAAAGAAAAAAATTAAAGAAATTCTCAATTGGGACTTGTAATCAAGAAAAAAGGTCAAGCTTGGTTCGAAAATAAAAGTTAGCGAACTTAGTTGAGGGTGACTCGAAGGCTCCCTTTTAATAGCTACTACACCGAGGTGTAGGGGAGGGTGGCTACTCCATTCCTAGGATTGCTCCACTTTACCCTTGATCCTTACCTTATAATGCTAAGTGTTAAGCAAGGCGGCATCAAGTAGCATTTTTGAGTCTTTGGTATGACGCGACCTGGGATTGAACCCAAGTCTCCCAGACCATTGGCGAACACTCTCTAACTCTTTAGGTCAATAACCCGGTGGTTTAAAAATATACTTACTCTATAGAATGTTATAATAGTTAAATAGTAGGACAGATTGAGCTATTTAACCTTGGCACTGGCGACCCGTCTGTGGGAAGGGAAAACTCTGAATTCAAATTTGCTGAACTCCGCTATAAAAATTGCCTTTTTGTCACACCATGTTCGTGTGGCAGAGTTGGTATATATATATATATAATATATATATATATAATATATATATATATATATATGGATACAAATAAATGTCCATATATATGTGTAAATGGATATAAATGCATATTAATAGACAGACAAACAGCGACAGACAGATTTGAACAAACCGAGATAGATAGATAGATAGATAGATAGATAGATATTCGTAGACAGCAACTCTACCAATGAGAAAATAAAAATAAAAACTAGAAGATAAACAAAAAAACAAAAAAAAAAATCAAAAGATTCAGGTGATTTTGACATTTAGCGTCAACTATGTCGATGTGAAAAAGTCAAATTCTCGATGTTATCTTTTGACAATTGACGAATTTCGACGAAATTTGTTGCTTTCGTCCTTTTGGCTTTGGCTTTCTTTGTTCGGCACACAGCAAATGATAAGGCTTCTTTTGGATTCGTAAAAAAGAAAAAAGAAAAAAGAAAAGAGTCCGCAGGACATACCGAGCTCAGCATCGGAAAAGTTACCAGATTCAAAGACTTCTCCGTAAGAACACGAGAAAAAAGATTTTGATGTTCGTAATTCTTGTTAAATCGTCAGTCTCGTCTAACTGTCGCCATGTTACGCAAACCTTACTTTCCGGTTGAGACGCGATTTAATTCATGACACCAAATGAAAATAAAAACCAATTTCTTTTACTCTTCTTTGTTTGTTTGTTTGTTCTTTCTTTCTTTCTTATTCTTCAGTATACCTTCACATATACGTCATTTTTTAAAATTTTATGTGCCTTGACATTTTTATATTTTAGCTGTAGGATTTATCTGTCCGTCGGTTCATCAATCAATCTTGTACTGTATCTATCTATCTATCTATCTATCTATCTATCTATCTATCTCAAAGACAACAAGGGCAAATAAGTAGAAATCAGGAGAAAAAAGAAAAGAAAAAAGGAAAAAGACAGTATATAACAAATTCGATAAAATGATGGAGATTTTTTATTGCGAAAAGGGCATCAATGTAAACAAATGAAAAAGAGAAAAAAAATAACATGTATGGTGAAAGAAGAAGGTAGAAAAGAAATCATATATGATAGAAGAAGAAGAAGAAGAAGAAGAAGAAGAATGTTGCTAATTAAAAACAGCAATAAAAAATTGAAAAGAATTGAAAAAGAATGATAATACGATCTTTAAGCAGTTCATCATGACCTCCCTGGATTTCATTCTCATCCCCATTTTATTCTATTTTTCGTTCTCTAATCGGATTAAGTTCGTTTTTCTTGATGCAACAAATAATTACGACGAAATCTCCAACGAGTAAATTGTGGTCGTTTTGCTTTTGTGTTTTGACTGACGGCAAAATATTCGTTAC
>OY757942.1:20143674-20253674 GCA_963585895.1 Sepioteuthis lessoniana
ATTGATTCCTTTGCTGAATACTATCTTAACTTTCGAGGATTATTTAACACAAAATCATTCATGTAGAAGTACGGTAGTACTACTATTTTACCTATAGTTGTGGGGATAAGGGAGTTGATACCTTTCCCAATTGTATTTATCCGAACGTTAACGTAGAAGCGCAACTGGTGTTCGAATTCGCATACTTCAACGTCGATATCCAGCTGTTATTACGCCACGGAGATTCTGTCTTTTTTTTATCATATCTAGATTTCTACCCATACCACACTCTCCTTCTTCACATTCTTTGATCTTTGGTAGAGGATATGATTGATCCCCACGGAAGTTTCTCTCTCATACACACACGCTCGCAACTCGTAATCTGGTTTAATTGTTGGGATGGAGCTACTTATGTAGCGTGTCTTGGCTGAAGTTGTCTGGTAGAGCTTATATATATGATCCCGACACATTCATAGTCACATTTGACGTCACAAACCAATAGAAGAGTAATACCCCCTCCCCATGAATTAACGAAACAAACCATTTCATTTTGGATTGATAAATGCCTAGAAACATTACACCAAGTTTCAACAGTTTTTTTATCACAGATGGTATAGAACTCATCCTTAATAATAACCCCTCCCAAATCAATAAAGTAAATAATATCCAGACTCTATAAACTACTGTGGGGCCTAAAATGGCACCAACATATGCCACCCTAACCTTAGGAAAAATTTTTTTAAAATCTCTTCGAAATTATGGGTAAAAATACAGCAACATAAAAGGAGAATTTACTAAGTCATGGAAAAGACATTTAAATGATTGTTTCCTATTCTGGAAATGCTCACGGGGAGACATTAACGAATTACACAACCTACTCCAAAATCTACACCTCAAAATAAAATTCGCCATGGAACACAGCTCTAAATAATTACCATTTTAGACATCCTCATAAAGAAACGAAAATGGCCAAATCATCACAGATATCTACCACAAACCCACAGACACCCAACAATACCTCCACTTCAATAGCTACCACCCAACGTAGAATATGCACCATGATCACGAATAAAACCTTAGAAAAACTCGATTAAAAGAACTACGCACAACCCTACACCAGAGAGAATACCTAACAACACTAATAAATAAGGGATTCGAATTAGCAGAAAAAATATTATTAAAAAATCTACGAAATAAAAAAATATATAATCCCAGCATACGTCGCAACCTACAATAAAAAGAACCTTGAACTATTCACAGAAATAAAAATTTAGACGAACTTAAAAACGATGACAAAATCAAAGAAATGCTCGACACAACAAATGTCATTAAACGCCAGACAACCCTAGAATCTTTAAAAAATATTCACCTCTTCCCCAATCGTGGAAAACACAACACAAGGAGTTACAATATGCAAGAATAACAGATGTGGTATATGTGATATAATTATAGAAGGCAAATCCTATACCTTCAAAAACCCGAAAACAAAATTCATAAAAAGATTTAAACCGCAACTCAAAAAATGTAGTCTGCATAATCGAATGTAACAAATGTAAAGAACTATACATAGGATCGACACATGCCCTCAAGCCCAGGATATGACTCCACAAAAGCAACATTAAAATACCAGAAAACAGAAAATTAAATGTATGTAAATGCTTATACGAATGTAGTCTCGAAAAAGTTAAAACAATGCCCATATATCACATTAACGACTACATATTACTTCACATAAAAAAAAAATTAATTGAAAAATTCAAGCCCACGCTGAAACCATACACACACACAAACAGAAAAAACATACTCACCTATATATATATATATATATATATATATATATATATATATATATCATCATGTCGTGCTACCAGCACGGATATCCCTGACCCTCTCTCGCCACTTCTCCCTATCATTCATCGCCTCTGGCAGGTCATCAGGGCTATATCCCGTATCCTCACAGAGCTGCTGTATGTATGTTCCTGCTTTTGCTCGGCTATATGTGGGGTTACATCGGAGAACATCACTTATGAGTTCGTCCCTGCTTCTCCAGTAGTGTCCTGCATGTCTGGTTCGTCTAACTTGGATAGTGTTCGTGATAAGAAGTAGGTGGCCGTATAGTTGGTGCTTTGTGGGGTTTTGCCCCTAGGACTTGTTCAATATTGCTCGCAGCATTCTTGTGTAATTGCCGTCCAGCTTCTTCTCCAGCCGTTTTGTTAGCGTCCAAGTAGTGCATCCATATAGCAGTATTGATACGACCGCTGCTTGGAAGAAACTGCGTTTCATTTTATCGGTCAAGTCTGACTTCCATATGATCGATAGCTTATCGATAGCTGTCCATGCCTTCGTTAGCCGCCTGTCAATGTCCTTTTCGGTTGATGAGACACTGCTTCCTAGGTAGGTGAACTTGTCAACCAATTTCAGAGAGCTTCCGTTGAATGTGGAAATGTCGCCTGTTTGATTAAAGCACATGTATTCAGTTTTGTATGCATTGACGCGGAGGCCAGTGCCTGCGGCGGCTTGTTCCAAACTATGCTATAGTGTTTCGGCTTGGTTGGGTGTATTTGCAAGAATCGTTATGTCATCGGCATAGTCAGCGTCGGTAATTGTTTTTGCGGGGTACCTTCTGCTTCTTTTCTTTGTCAGCTCGAAGCCGTTTTCTTTGATTTTATCAATCGATGTTCTAGGCATGTAGTCTAGACAGATGATAAAGAGGTATGGAGCTAGCGTGTCGCCTTGCAGTACTCCTGTTACAATGTCGAAGTATTCTGCGTCTCCATCCGGTAATCGTACTTTCACTTTAGTGTTTCTATAGAGAATCGTTATTGCTGCAACGGTCTCTTTTGTTAATCTCTTTTGTTTTTAGTAGGATTTGTTCCATCTTCCCTCTGTGAATGGAATCAAAGGCCTTGGTAAAGTCAACAAATAGTATTGTCTCCTGTAGGTTTTTTGCCCGTACGCCTTCAAGAATTCTACGGGTGGTCAATATTTGTGAGGTCATGGATCTATTTCTTTGGAAGCCATTTTGGTTTTTCCTAAGAATGTCAATTTTTGGTTCTATGCGGTTTCATAGTAGGGCATTATAAATTTTGGCTGCTATGGATGTAAGTGTTATACCTCGGTAGTTCTTGGCTAATCCGAGGTCGCACTTTTTAGGGAAGGGGAGGATGCATCCCTTCATTCATCTGTCTATTGGATTTTGATTATAGACTGCGTTGCAGTGTCGGAGCAGTATGTCGTCGGTCTGCCTCTCCACCATACTTCTGGGGGAATCACGTCAAGCCCTGCGGCTTTCCTATTTTTAATTTTTCTAAGAACTGAATCGAGTTCTTCTTGAGTGAAAGGTCCTAGTTTAATGTCCAATTGCTTTCTAATAATTCTGGTGATTGGTTCATGTGTAACTTTCGGTGGGTTTCCTTGTAGATTTTCGAAATGCTGTTTCCACAGTTTTATTCTTTCTTGTTGGTTTGTAGCTTTCAATTTAACTTTGGTTGTGCTCTTCCTTCTACTCACTTCGTTTATCGTTTGCCATGCTATCCTAGATGGCCTATCTTCCACTGAGTCTCTAATCTTATCAATCTGATTTTGTATGTATTCTGTCTGTTCTTTTAGATATATGCTTGCCAATTCATTTTGTGCCTTTTTTAGTTTTAGGGCATTTGTGCTTGTTGGGGTCTTCCTATAGCCTTTGAAGGCGGTTTCCACGTCTGCACGTTTTTCTCTAACCGCTAACGTTTCCCATGGGACTCTATATTTAGTTCTAGGTTTTGTTGGAATACAATTCGCTGCTGCCTCGAGGTACGCGTTGACGAAATTCTCATATTCGTCATTTGGGGTACCTTTTTCTGTCTTCTCCTGTAGTGTCTCGAATCTTTTTCTCAATTCTAATACATATTTATCTCTAATATCTCTGTTGTTAAGAAGGGCCTAGTCATAGTGTTTGGTGGTCGCTGTTCGTGTGGCGTTTTTTCGCAGGCGTAGTCGTATTTTTGCCGTGACTATTCGATAATCGGAGGACACACCCTCGAAAGAGGAGTATGCCTCGCAATTCATTGCGCTATTTTTCCATTTCTTGTTTATAAAGACGTAGTCTATCTGTGCTTTATTATTGTTCGCGTATGTGTAGGTCCATAATTTTCCCTCCCTTTTTTGAAAGTTTGTATTGAGGCATGTTAATCTATTTTCTATCATGAAATCTGTTAGATGTTGTCCATTCCTATTTGACGTATTGAGTAGGTTGTATTTATTATTTCCATTTTTTCCGATTTGGGCATTCATGTCTCCGCCAATGACTAGCACGTTGTGTTTCGGAATGCTACGCACTAGAGAGGATAGCTCATCGTAGAAAGCGACGGGTTCAGTTTCTTCACTAACATTGTTACGGCTATAGCAGGAGATGATTGTTGCACTGGGATTGCCATTAAAAGTAGCTACCATCATCCTAGGTTGTATTCTCTCAATGCTATTAAGTGATTTTAATGCTCTTGGTCCTACCATGGCATTGACCGAGTTTTTCCATGCTGGTACAGTGGCTAGCGTCCATCCATTGCCAGTATCGTGATATTTGATATCCTCGTTGTTCGTGTATCTGTGTTCTTGTATGCATATTATGTCTATCTTATGTTCTACGGCCGATGCAGTCAGCTCCGGTAGTTGACCTATTCTATTTAAGGTTCTTACGTTAAATGTCCCTATTTGTATTGTTTGTTTGCATTTTAGTAGTTTTTGTTGTTTGAGCTCTGTAGCTGATTTTTCGAACACTGAGGCTAGGGCTCCAACCTCAGCAGGATGCGCCCCTTTTTTACCCTCGCGAAGAGCGATGCGGTTTATATATGTGGTTTGAGTGTGGGTCATGGTTATCTTTCGATGGCTGTTTTTATTCTCATCTATAGAAGCCACTCTTATAGATGAGCAGCAGTAGTTTCCCGATCGAACTGACAATCCTGAGCGTTGAGCCGCAAAACTCACACGTCCAGGACCAGGTTAGGCATTGCATTTGGCCGTCGATGGGTTTATTCAAATACCTTTATGCTGCTTCCCATGTGTACGTAAATGGGGGGGGCGGTAATTTCCCTTAAGTTTTAACTTAGTTAAAGTCCAAGACTAGTGTATATTTATAAGAGATTTTTTTTTAAATATTTTCACCTGTCTTCTGATATTGGCCCTAACATGTTTTGTTTTGGTGGCAATAGGGACTTAGGCTGTTTTTTGTTTTTTTCTAAACTACTATGAGGGGGGGTCTGTGGGGATTGTAAGCTTTTAGAAAAGACTCTTCCATGTACTGTGCGTGCTAGCACCTTTGACTAGGGTCATATATTAAATTTGGATTTACGGTAAAATTGTCTTTACATTTAAAACACACTGTACAAGTGGCATTTTACAAAGAAAACAGCATACAATTTAGTAAAAAAGTTTTTTTGCATTTTAAATTATTAGGACTTAGACAATATACTGACCAGTTTTGGACTCTTGGCTTCTGGTGGCACATGTAAAAAGTAATTACCAGTCAAATTTTAAACCACATTACTTCAAAAGAACAAAGTTTCATCGAAATAATCCAGCCCAAACGACGCACACATACACACACACACACACATACACACAGAGGAAAGGGCCAAAAAGTAACTGTTAAATTCTAAACCACTTTAACAAAAAAAAAATGAATAAAAAAAACGACTAATTTAACTCTATAACATATCAACAACACATACACACAACGACCCAGAGTAAAAGAACGAAAAACTTTATAGCCTTTCAAATATTAAAGACTAATAAGAGAGATAGAAAAATACCCTAAAAGAAGAACAAGAAACACCCTCTGAAAAAGAGAGGAGGAAGAAGAGAAATCTAACACAAAACAGTGACCTCCATATAAACAGAAATAAAATTTGAAAAGAATTCGACTAATAAACCTACACGAGTGAGTCCGAGTCCCATTATATGCCCCATTCATATGGCCTTGCGCCATATCCAAGCAAAAAACCGAGTAAATTATACAATGTTCTCTGACGAATGCAACACGTATGTACGAACGAAATAATTCTTTAAAAAATATAAATCTTTGTGAACCTATTCATTTTGAAATATTTACTTTTTTCTCTTTTTGTACCAACAAAAGTTTCTTGCATATATATAACAATAAATCCTATTATTCTTGAGAAACTATCGTAACGCTATATGTGGTATTTCAAACAATAAAAATACCCAAGAGAAAGTCTGTTTTTGACGAGTAAATTCTTTTATCTAAATGTTGTTTTTTTTTTTAGAAAAAGCAACTAAATATTTAAATGAAAGAAAAAATTGTGAAAATCTATGTTAATAATAAGGAAAACTTTATTTATCTGTCCTCCATAGTGAAATTGTTAAATGAAGAGTAATCAAATTTGGATTATATTTACGTATTGTATCCAAATCAGATTTAACATAAAACGAGTAAAGGGCTTATCAAGCGGGATTTTAAATAATTAACAGCGAAAAATTACAAATCATACATAATTTAAATTTCAAATATTTTAATAAAAAATAACAAATTGTCAGTATTAATGAACTATTAGGAATTAATTAAATATTAGAAATTAGCTTTATGGGTTTATGTTGTTTGTGATGTAAAACGCATAACGATTATCGAGGCAGGAAATGAACATTGGGTTCAAATTCTGAGTTTGATTTTACTTTTCACTCGCTATAATGAATCGATAATTTCAAACGACAGGAAAACTGTCAAAAAATGAACAAAATCACATAAATACTCTGAATTCATATCACTTTCAATTTAGTTTTCCTTCTCCTAGGCCGGTTGCCATACTGAGATTTTAACCCAGTTTTCCTTACTATTTAGCCATAACTAAAGGGAGAATAGTTGGATTCATACCTTTCTCAAGGGTATTAGCACTATGAGGAATGCAAACAACCTCGTTCAAGATTTGAACTCGAGTAGCCAAGTACGACTACTACGCCAAAAGAAGTTACTTACATAAGAATAAACAAATGAATTTAAAGAAATAATTGAAATAGTGTCTTTGTTCAATAGGAATACTCTAAAATTGCTCAAGCCGAAAGAAAGGATTTTTTTCTTTATTTTAAAAGTATATCAACCCTTCTGTGTTTTTTAATAGTAAAACTATCCTTGTTGAAGAATAGTATCGAATTTAATCTATTGCTGGGAAGGGGATAATGGGATTTATTCTTTTCCCAAGAGTATTAATTCGAAAGTGAACGTCATAGTGCCACTGGAGTTTGAACTTGCTTACTTCGAAGCCGCAGTCCAGCCAAAGAAAAAAATGTCAGGATAACTAAAGAAAGACTGAAGTACACACACGCATGCGCACGGTCGTATTTTGGGATTGGTTACATATTAATCCAGTATCAATAGAGAAAGTTTTAACTTTTCGTATTAAAGCTCAGTGGCTTTATTCGTTCTTCACACTTTCGTTTAGATTTATTTATTTTCGCCACTAAGTATTTTTGTTGGGAATATCAAAATTAGTAAATACACATTGAGTCTTTTATTTTCAAATAAATTTTATTTTAACAAATCTTAGCACTTACAGTTTGTTTCGCGTTGAAGATGAACAGAAAAGTACTGTCGGAGGGTTATGAATTAATGTAAGTATTACTAACAGAATAGGATTATATATGTATTTATGTTGAAATAATAGATTGTGGTGAAACTGACAAGAGGATAAAATAAGTGGGAAGATTGATAAATGAGACACTTATACTTAGTAGTAGTGATATTTAATTCTTTATTCCAAGAATTTCTTTAGACAAAATTTTTTCTTTTAGTTTTTCTACATTTAAGCAAATGAGGAAATAGATAAAATAACGGAGAAAAAATGTATAAAAGGGGAGGGTTTAAAAATAAGAGGCAAATAAGGTAAGAAATAGAGAGTGAGGTAGATGTGAGTTTAAGTGATGGTGGTTGGGGTTATTGGTTTTGACTGTAACTGTCTGTGTGTATGGTGGAGCATGATGGACTCAAATATATAAGGTTTCATCGGAGATTTTTGATCAGATGGAAGTGGAAATAATTTTAGTGTGAAAAAAGAAAAAGAAATAGGGGAAAGAAAGGTAAGTGGATGGAGAGAAGGGGTTTTTAGGCATACCCCGTTTCATAGAAGACATTGATTATAATGGAGTGTCTAAGTGGAAAGAAAGAAAAGGAAAAGAATTAAAAGGAAAAAAAATCCTCAACAGTATGGTAATATTGAGTGAAAAAAGGTCTTAGTTTGCTAGAAAAGGTTTTTCTGAATATTTTGCTGGATTTTTTTGTATCCGTTCTCTAATTTGATATCATTTTCGTGTAGTATAATGTCTGCCAAGTACGGTGAAATCATATACAAACCTGGACTTTGTTTGATTTGGTTTGGAAATGACCGCAGAGTCTAATAATCTGCGGGATTGTTTGCAATATATGGGTTTGATTAGCGTGGCTTTGGAAAAAATAAATGTGTGTTTGAGATCTATTAATGGGAGAAAAGGGCATTTCGGTCGTCATTTATTTTGATTGATCGTGTGTTCATAGATTCTTTTTCTAGATTGCGTTGGGTTTCGCCGATGTAATCTTTGTTGCAATCTTTGCATGGGATAGAATATATGCCTGCGTGAAAAGTGGTTTCATTGTTGGTTTGTTTTGAAATGTTAGTGAGGTTTTTAATGGTTTATAATGTGGTTTGTATGATTGGTATTCCTAATTTGGTTAGTTTGTCGCAGAGTGGTTTGTTATGCGTGTTAGTGGGTTGCGAGATAGGTCTGTAGGTAATGGGAATAGTGGGGTTGTTTTTCTTAAGTTTATTTGATGAGTGTATATTGAGAGCGTTTTTCTAGCGTTTAATATGAAAAATTTTGAGTATTTTAGGTTTTTAAGAGAGTGTTTGATGTACTTAAATTCTTTATCTAGGTGTTTTGGCTACATATTCTAAGTGCTCTTAGATAAAAGCTAATTATGAGGCCTGTTTTGATTTTGTTGTTGCGGTGAAAGTAAAAAATCTATGTAATCGTTTTTGTTTGCGGTAAAACTTTAAAAGTTAAAACATTTAATAATTAGAATGTCCTGGAAGTGTATGGTATTATTTGATTCTTTTTCATATGTAAAGTTGATGGAGGTTTCAACATTGTTTAATTTCTCTGCAATCTCTTCAATTTTTATGTTTAGGGGTAAAATAATAATTATATCGTCAATATATCTAAAATATGTAGTGTTACAAGGTAGTCTGTATTAAAAGGGCCAGATTCTGAAAAATCCTAGAAATAGACAGGCTTAGTGGGCTCCCATAGGAAGGCCAGATTTCTGTTTATAGAATTTATTATTAAATTTATTAAATTTTCATGTTTATTACGTGTTTGCTGATGTTGATCAAAGTGTTTATGGGGAGTGATTAGTTGAATTCAGTTTTCCTTAAGTGAGTGGCAAGAAAGTTGAGATATTTTTTATGGGTATATTTGTGTAGAGGGAAGTTATACCTAAGCTGTTCATAGTTTTATTTTCTATACTAATGTCTTTGATTTTATTAAGTCTCCGGAGTTTATAACGTGTGAAGGGCTGATTGTGCCGAGTTATGGGGGTAATATTTTAGCAATGGCGCGAGTTAATTTGTGGGTGCCACAACCGATACAGGAAATAATGGGCTGTTGGGTGGGGGAGGTTAGTTTGTGAATTTTGGGTAGGCCATATAATGTTGGAATTGTAGGGTGGTGTTTAATAAGGGATGTTCAAGTTTTTTACGAGTTTTTTGAAGAGTTTCTTGAAGGAAATGATATCTTTGTTGATGGTAGTTAAATCATATATCTCATGTCTTTTAGAAGTGTATTGATTTTTCAATGTACCTCTGTACATGATTACAACGCCACTGCTTTTGTCGGCGGGTGAATGATTATGTTCGGGTTTGGGGTTAGGTTGGATAGTGCCTGTATATATCGTTTGGAGAGGGATGAATCGTTTGGGTGAGAGCTGTATATATATATATATATATATATATATATACTGTAAATGCATTGATAATGATTTTACGAAGGTAAATCGTTTAAAATCAGGAAGAAAGGGATTAGGAATTAATTCGTAGGGATGCGATAAATATTTATCTTTACAGGATTGGCATACCCATTAAGGTATCAAGTGTCATAATGTAGAATGTTATATGACTGTAAAAGAAACCTATTCTCCACCTCTATTCGCCTCTGTCCTTTGAACAGAAGGTATTTTGAACGGTAAAACCCGATGGCTATATTACCGACACAGGCCTTTTTTCATTTTAACTCCTTCAACATACTGCTCCTCCATGGCTACGATTGCGCATTCTTTCTTTTAGGCTTCGTTTCTTTGTTTTAATGGCATATCAACATTCGAGGGTTAATACCAAACCATCCATGTTGAAGAACATAGTAATACTATTTAACTCATTGGTGGAAGGATAAGGAGGTCCGAACTTCAGGGTTGCAGTCCAACACTTAACCATTACGCCACAAGTGCTTTTCTCTTTTATTACTACTCATTCGTATACTATGTATATAAAAGATAAAATGTTCTTGTATGTGTAAATGAGTCTATATTGTCTTTAATTCTAATCAGTTCAGTATTAGTACATGGCGGATATACTAATCCTTATATTGGTCCTTAATGAGAGGAATTTTGAGCAAAGATCTTTCCAACACGAAGCATTCCAATACTTGTTATTGACAGAATAGAGCATATTATTAAAGAATAGGTCACAATTTTACTACAGAAAAGCATTACTAATGATTTTGCCGTAGAAATACATTGGAAATTAGGAAGAAATGTTTGTCAGTGGGCCCGAAATAATGGAACCATTACTAATAAAAATGGGCTATATAATATATCATCTAAATGCACTGCGAATCATTTGACAAAAGAAAGCACTGCATACCATTTGATATAGAAATGCATTGAAAATCCTGAAGAAAGCTCATGATTTTACAAGAGAAATTCGAATGTAAAAAGAAAAAGGGGATTTTTTTCTTTTAATTCCTGTTGTCATTAGAAATCCTATTACACTTGTTTTGTTTTTGTTGTGTTATTTTACTTACCACACCCAACAAACAAGGTTAGCAAATAAATGTTTATCTCAAATATCATTAATTCATGTTATAATATTGTTTACATGCCTGGTGCAGTTTTTTCTTATATTTCAACCCAACCATACACACTTTTTTGTTGGAGTTGAATAAATTCTTTGTCCAATTCACAGCAACAATCGGCCAAATATTTTAACTGCATTTTTCTCAGGGTTGTTATTTCTTGTTATTCATTTGTTAGTTTGAGTTTTAAGTCTAGAATCTGACAAAAATTTCATTTCATATATATATATATATATATATATATATATGTGTGTGTTGGCTCAGTATATAAATATATATTTGGGCAGCATTTCTTCATTGATACATATTTGATTGAACATTATAGACATTTTTGTCTACAGATTTTTTGTTAATCCTTTTGAGCTGCCCTATTGATCGTATGATATCTGTCTGGAATTGGTTATGGAAATAAAATCATGAAACAAACTCTTATCAATAATGGGTTCCTTAACTATTTTGTTGATGAACAAATTAAACGTATGATTAAAAATGTTAGCCAACAAAATAAGCACCGTAATATTCCACCCAATGAACAAGCATTTATCAAACATTTTACCACAATCAAATGCTCTACAATAATAGATTAGATGAAAATATATTAAAAACATTGATTCATAGAAACATACTCCCCACTGATTCTAATTGAAGAAATAAAACTTATCATAACTACAATAAATTTAAAACCTCCAACTTAGTCATTAATTATAATTCCTTTCCTTCGATTGGAGTTTTGCCAAACACAAACGTTATATATCAATTTAAATGTCCTTTAGGAGATTGTATCACTGAAAACAACAATATATATGTCGGTTTAACCTCAACTACCCTATCGAAAAGACTTACTATGCACCTTTCTGATTCCACTTCAATAGCACAACATCTAAAAAACATTCATGCCCGACAACTGAATTTCGGAAAATTCTTATCGAAAATACATTATTAGAACTACAAAATAACAAGCAAAAACTACTGATTTTCGAGGTGCTACACATTATAAATATACAACCCAAACTTAATAGTTAATTTTGAATCCTGTGCTAATGTACTTAAATGTCTTTAGCAACTGACGCTTTTTATAGAAACAAACTTTAAAAAAGTAAACACTACACAATACACCAGTATAAAGTAGTGATGTACATACAAAAGTTACATCACTTTTATAATACATCCCTCAGATGATAGCCCAAGTTTGGGCAGAAAGTACCCGGGGAAATATCTAATTATGGAAGGTTTACAAACCAATTCCAGCCGGATATCATAAGATCGATACGGTAACTCGAAAGGATTAACAAAAAAAAATATGTAGACAAAAAATGTCAATAATTTTCAATCAAATTTATAAAGGTTGGTTCAAAAATTAAGAGGCGTGTGCACACAATAATGCGTGTGTGTATATATAGAAGGAGAGGCACAAAATGAAATAGATGATACATAGAAATTAAGATAGATATCTACTGAAAAAGATCGATCGATATGAAGAGATTGATTGAGATATGAAATTGAGATAAGAAGAAATGATTGGTTTGGTTGTGTTTCATGACATGTTAACCCTTATGGGTTATTTAATACCAAATTCTGTTATGTAAAACGGGTTTAGTCGGCGTATTCTACAGCCTCAGTCGATAGGGTGGAGACAGATATTAAGAAACTAAAGCAGATCTGAAAGACAGTACAAGTAAATATTTTAATTAGTTTTTCAATGCCATCCACTAGAAAATATGCTTACGAAAGGATGATGCGACGAAAACGCTTGCAAAACCTGAGTAGGAGATCTGAACTATAACAATGGAATAGAATTTCCATTGTAACACTTCAAATCTTCCACTATTCGTTATTTCGCATTTGGGAAAATTATTTTCATTCGATGAATAGTTATTCGTAACACGGTTGAGTCAATTTGGTCACTATTTGCTACAACACTGCACTCCTTAAAGAAAGTCAATTTTCTGATAACCTAGCTCGATCAGAATGAGACACGGTGGTTTCTTTTGCTTTAAAATTTCCGCACAGAAATAAATACTTTGTTTCAAAAAATCTGAAAGAACGTTTCCAAACAAATACCAGCAACATCCTTTTTGAAGAAAGCAATTATACAAGTTATAGAAGACAAATCATAAAATCTCCCAATGATAACTAAAAAGGGTGTAAAAAATAACAATCCCAACAAACCCTCAAATCACGAATCAGTAGAATTTCAATAAAATTTCGCAAAACTCAACCATACAATTTTGGCATATAATGACCGATAGCAGTTTGTTAAAACCCAACAAACAAAAACAAACACTGATTTCCAAGTCAACTTGGAATTTCCAATGGAATCTAATACTTCCTCATTCTCCCTTCGGAGTGTCCAACAAGATACTTTCTTTTGACATCTAAAAGTTCTCGTGTTTGCTTTGGTAATAACTACACTTCTTGAACAGATGTTTGTAATTATATCTTTGCTTATTTAGTTTCAATGCTTTAGAATTTGGTAATAAATAACACCTAATAATAACTGTTTTGATATTTCACTAGAGGTAATAGAATCCTCTTTGTTCAGGTTTAGAAGGAAATTAATATTTAATGAAAATTGTTAGGGATCTTCTAATTCATATATGATACTATCTATCTATCTATCATCATCAAATCGCGATGACAGCACATATTTCTTTGACTCTCTCTCTCTCTCTCTCTCTCTCTCTCTCTCTCTCTCTCTCTCTCCATCCACCCCTATCATCCATCACCTCCGACAGGTCCTCCAAACTACATCCAGTGTCTGCACAGAGCTGATGTAAGTTCTTGCTGGTCGACCAACATTTGCAAGTTGGAGTCCATAGAACATCGCTCATGTGTTCGTCCTTGCTTCTCCAGCAATGTCTCACATATCTTGTTTGTTTTTGTTGTATGATTTGTAAGATGAAAGGTAAGTGGTTATACAGCTGTTGTCTTGTGGAGTGTTACCCTCAGGATTATTTTACAATAGCACCTAGCATTCTTGTGTAGTTTCCATCAAGATTTTTCTCCCTACGTTTTGTTAGCGTTTATGTAGTGCATACACACAGTAGTATTGACACAGACACAGCTTGGAAGCCATCCGTTTTATCATATCATTTGATAACCTGTCGATAGCAGTCTACACCTTCTCTAAGCGAATGATGACCTCATTTTCAGTAGATGAGATATTGCTGCCGAGGTATGTGAACTTGACTACTAATTTTAGAGATTGCCACATAGTGTTGATGACTCTGTCTCGTTTAAAACTCTGTTCTATTTACGTTAACGTAGAAGATAATGTCTCTTGCTGCTTGCTCCAGGCTATGCAGCAGGGATTTCTCTTGGGCAAGTGTATCTGTGAGAAACGTTTGTTCCTTTTAGCGTGTTCGAATTGCATAGCCTAGGCAGATTATAAACAAGTATGGAGCTGATGTATCGCCTTGCAAAACTCCTGCAATAATGTCAAAGAAGTCGGTGTCACCATCGAATGCGCAAACCATTATTTCAGCTTTTATAAAGCATCATAATAGCGATAAAAGTTTCTTGAGGAAGACCACATGCTTGTAGTATCTGTTCCATCTTCTCTCTGTGTATGGAATCCAGTACCTTCGAGAAATCTACGAACAAAAGTGCTGCCTTGAGATTTTTTTCACGTACTCCTTCGATGATTCGACGTATATTCAGAATCTGACGTTGTGGATCGATTTCTCCGAAAACCGTTCAGATTTTTTCCTAAAATTTTCTCGATTTCAGGTTTGATACGGTTGAGAAGGAGAGCATTATAAACCTTAGCAGCAATAGCAGTAGGATGTAGCCATGCCTCTGTAGTTCAAAGTAATTTCGAGGTCACTTTTTTGAGGAAGGAAAGAATGCTGCCTTTTGTCCATTTCTTTGTTGTTTTGTTTATAAACAGCGTTGCATAATTGAAGAAGGGATGTTATCAAATCTCCTTGTCTTCCATATTTCATGAGATATTTCGTCGAAGCCTGCAACTTTTTTGCTTGTAGTTTTTCCTCCATGTATAATTGGCAATATTCATCACCCTCGTGTGTTTGTGTGTATATGTATGTATGTATGTATGTATGTACACGAGAGTAATTCAAAATATAAGGTGAATTTTGCCGAATGAGTTGGCAATAGGAAGCAGTTTTTACAGTTTAATTTTTTCAAGGAAATCATTGGTGATGTATCGAAGCAGAGTGTTAACATGGCCTTCTTTACTAACAGATATACCCGAAACTTTTTCGTGACCGGAGAGTCGATGTATTTCCACTCCATTGTTTTTTAAACTCTGAAATCCATGTTTAGCCCATCTGTGAAGATTTTTTTTTTTTTTACTAAAACTGCCTTCTCTGTACACATCACCCAGTGTTTATTAAATTTCACATAGTTTGCATTTCTCAGCCAGTAAAAATTTCATGAATGCTCCCTTGTTCAAGCCTGGAGCACTGATTGATTTGTTGTCGATTTAAAAAGCCTTAAAAGAAAATTTTTTGCGAGATTGAAATAGTTTACAATGCAGAATTTACTTATGAAACTTTTAAAAAAATTATTTGAAAAAAACACCCATTTGTTGAATACCCTCGAGCGTATATATATATATATATATATATATATATATATATATATATATGTGTGTGTGTGTGTGTGTGTAGCGTTGGCAGACCAAAAAATAAAATAATCAGTAATATTATATGCAGAATAGTTATGATTTTAACTGATTGTTCTTTTGTATGTGTATTTGTGGTAAAGCCTCATTTCCAAACTGACGATATCTCTCACTAGTCCAGTTCGCCTGAAAATATGTTTGGTTAAATTAAACTGACCTGAATAAGGAAGGAAATCTGATGAGCCAAATTGCTCATCAAATTTGATTGGCTGAAATGATTTTCTATCGATAAAAATGGATTTTTAGCACCTGTTTCATTTTTTTTATTTTCTAGTAACGTCATGACCAAAACATCAGTGTCCAATCAATAATGAAAAGCTTTTAAAAGACCACCTGTTTCTTCCCTATTTTAAACTATTTTCACGTTTTGCGTTTGGGTTTTGTTGAAAACAAACAAACTGGGGCAAATCTGATTAAAAGCCGTGGTTTAAATTATGGAATTGTTTTTGTCTATTTCAGTGTCTGCTCACTTTGATTTCTTTATCTTTTTTTTTCTTCCTTCCGATTCAGTAACCGGCAAAAATCAGGAAGGTAAAGGGTTTAAAGCTGAGCAACGAAGGTTTTCCAGGAAACAGAAAAAAGTCCTCTGAAAAGAAACAGTCTTGGCTTTTACATCTCTTTCCATTTTGTCAAACCGTTCTAATTAACATGGGTGACAGATTATATATATGTATAAAGTTGGCGACCGTAGTCGAGTGCTACCCGAAGGCTCTCTTTGACAGCAACAAATATTCATAGATCTTCACTAATCTAAAAAGAATATCGAAATCAATATAAATAGTTTTATCACAACCATTAATAATAAAATGTACATTTTGCGTTTCGCATAGCACAAATACTCTTGGAAAAGTTATCAATCCAATTCTTCTCCCTACAGTTCTGGGCAAATAGTAGGGTAGACTAGGTTTTAAAACTTTGTATGAAGAAGAGAAATTCTAAATTTAAACCAGTTGCAAATCTGAGGAAGGATGGGCTAAATGAGTAGCGCCCCTGCAACTATTTTTAATTAGAAAAGTTTTATTAACTTAATTTTTAAAAAGCTACAACTTTTCCCGTTTAAAAGAGTTTCCACTCTTGGGAACAGTGCTGGAAGTCTTCAACTAACACTGTCAGTTGGTTCCTAAATGGTGATCATGAGGCTATTTCTTTTTTTTTTTCTTTTTTTTTATTTATTTTTTATTTTTTTTGCAGAGGAAGAACTGGAAATGTTTCCAAGAACTCAGATTCGGGGTCTGTGCTACCACGGAAATATTCCTTCGTGCGAAAAACTCGTCCACAGAGATTGTCTAGAAATTAACGAGAATGATTTTGTTTATTTTTATTTTAATTTGTTGATTCATTACCAATAATTTTCTTTAGAAATTACCTTTCCGCCTCACAAAAGATCAGCTGTAATACTTAGATAAGGCCTGGAGATCAGAGGTTGTGTAAAAAAAAAAAACTTGCAATGAGTGAAAATAATAATTATAAATTGACATATTGGAAAAAACCTCTTAATTTGTAAAAAAAAAAAAAAATTATAAATATATTAAACTCTCATTCATGAGAAGAATAATCGGAGAAAAGTCTGGTTTGAAAATTATTTGTGTAAATATTTTAAAAAACAGCAATTCAAATTTGAAATTTGTTGAGACAGTAAAATGCTGTTTACGTGGAATAATCTTCATAAAAAGAAATTTGCTGGTGAATTCCACGTCAGTTTTTAAAAAATCTATAAAAAATCAATAATTAAAAAAAATGTTCAGTATTTATTTATTTATTATGAACAAATTTATTTATAGATAAGATGTTTAAAAAAGGTTGTTTTTAAAGAGTAAATATGTGTATTTTATTTTTAGATTAATGTTTCTTGATATGTTTGCAAAGGTTGACAAAATTTAGCTTTAATATTATTAAATTTTCTCCCTGGGTATTTTTACTCGTTTATTTATTTAGTTAGTTAGTCATCATTTTTTAAAAGATGTTTCTGTTTTCTTGAGATATATTACCCCTTTACAAGCTCTCCCTCCTTATTAGTAGCAGGATCTCCAGGTCCACTGCACCACTTCTGTCATTGACTTAAGGACTACCACTTCTTCCTCTCACTGTAATCATTCTGGAAATATTTTGGGGATGAAGAGGAAAAATTGACGATTAGACACTAAATATTGGAATTTTCTACAAAAATCGTGTATGTTGAATATTGTGTATTCAAAATCAGGAAGAAAGGAATTGTCAATGGTTACGAATTAAGGTTAATATCTATTGTGTGTGTGTATTGAATCTAGGATTATTTATAATTATAATATTATTAAAGACCTAATTCTTTTTATTTTTCTCTTTAAATTTGTTCTAAATAGTTACAATATCCTTTATTTGAATTAGTTTTTAGTAATTATAACAAATCCACACTTGCATTCTATATTTGTGTTCCGATTTCGAAACAACAAAGACGTTATTTTTTTGATTTATTTTTGATTTCGAACACAAAAATGACATCAACTGTCTGAAATGGAACGCAATTAATGTTGGAGAGCGCAAAAAATCATTCTTTCATTTTTTGTTTCCTTTTCATACTTTCTATAAATTCACATAAAGCAGAAATCTGTTGATTTTTCTTATTTCTTTCATTGCCTTTATTTACACCGATAGTATAAAACGATTTTAAAGACCACAGTTTTAAAACTAAGTTTCTCACTTATGCCATTATCAACAGACCGAGTGCTCTTGGTCTGTTTATCACATAGGCGAGAAACTACCAGTCATCAAGTGCCACTGACCGTATCTATGCTATTTTTACTAATATAAAGCAAACAGTTATTCAACACAATATAGTCTAATGTGAGTTCAAGTGGTGATAACTTTTGGAAAACGTTTTATCTATGCTAAGTACTAAAGAAGAAAGATGCTTTCAAATCAATTTTTCAAAAGATATCTGATTATACTTTAGTCAAAGTTACTGAGGAAGAGTTGTATTTAGAATAATAAATAAAAATATTGTGGTGCTTAACTTGTTCCATAGAAAACAACTTTGAGGATGAGAAATGAAAAATTTTGAGGGTGGCCATATAATTTTGACTGTGTGTGTATTTGTGTGTGTGTATATATATATATATATATATATATATATATATATATTGGCTTTTCACTTGGTGTAATGTTTAGCAAACCATTGTTTGTGGGTTCGAGTCTCAGTGGGTACCCCATAATTCTGGCTTTGTGCTACTGCTAAGTTAAGTTTAACAGATGACAATTCTTATCGTATTATGTTTTAACTTCTTTTTACACCTGTTTTCTTTTTTCCTTTCCATTGCAGCCAAACCATGCAGTTATTCCAATAACTTGGCAAATGCCAAAGTGTCAAGCCCCATCAAACTAAAAATCCAAAATGCCATCAACAAAGCCCTGCAAGGAGAAACTGAAGATTCTGGCGTAATCGTCGTCGGAGGACGGAGAAGAAATCGAAAAAGAAGGCCCAATAAACAGAAACCCACCAAGAATAGTAAGCAATTAAATATTATATTTTGTGGGGGGGGGGTATTTGACCACCGTAATGTCTGGCCTTCTTCAGGTACCGGTCGAATTCAATCTTTGAGATGCTGCTTCTGCTCTTTCCGTTCGATTAAAGAAGGCCGAAGTGCAAAGTGGTTGAAAAACAGTTGAGTAAAACAGTTCGAATAAATTAATACCGTCGGTCGCCTTCACAGGCCTGGGGATCCAGTTAACAACTTTCACAAACTCAGGAAATGTGGTGAACGTCTGCTGTTATTTACTAAGCTTTGCTTAGATATCGTTTATAAGCTTCAATTTCCTTACAGTACCTGCTGTTGCTTAAGTAGTCACCTATTTAAGTATTGAACAAGTTCGTCACTGCTTAGCTTCGGTGATCATGTGGAAACCGGTGCTCTCAACGAGACTTGAACATAAGTTTTGTAACGGTCTGTTTGACCAACAAAAAATGGTCATCTACGAGAACTTTTGTGGTAAGTGCAAGAAATTGTCGCAAGAGAGTTGGGGATTTTTAAAAGGATCAGTTCGTCAGTAACTAGCAGAAGACAAGTAAGGAGCTGAAACCGCTCCTCGCCATTGGAATTGGGATATGATTTGGTGAACAGGAACTTTTCTTTACTGACTTTAAAAAAACGCAACTTCACGTCCTAATTTTTCTTAGTTTAATGGCATATCAACCGTCAAACGTTATCTAATACAAAAGCCATCGTTGTAGTTGAACAGTAATAGTAGTAGTATCAAGCCCATAGCTATAGAGATAAAGAGGTTCATACCCTTTCCCAAAGTCCGAAAGTGAACATAATAACACGACTGGGGTTCGAACTCGCTTACTATAATGTCGCAGTCCAGCACATTAGGCACTACTACACGAAAACTCCCTCACATTTTAATTTGAGACCGGTCTAAAAGGAAGCTGAAACAGACTGATAAAGTGAGTGGTATTTTTCTAGGACCCTGTGTCTGATTTTTTTTCCTTTTCTGTGAACCTGTCCATCGTTATCTCCGTAAATTTGCGCTACGACCGCTCAATACGCCAGTACTTAGAGATTGGTAAATTAATCTCGTAAGGTACAAGGACTTGACTTACACGGTTCAAATTATGTTCACAGACAGTTAAACTTTTGGAAGGAATTTTCATAAAATCTGAAATACATACAGTATCGCTTATGGAGTCGTAGGAAATGGAATCGGTGACCCAAGTTCAAGACCTGGACGAGGCTATTTGTGTTTCCCTTTGAGATGGTGTTCTTGGGAAAGGCATGAATCCATCTGTTCTCTCCTTCACCTGGGTAAATAGGACAAACTGGGTCTTTTAATCTTCATTAAGCAACCTTTACAGGAAAAGGAAAACTCTGAATTCAAACTATCTGTACTCTGCTTAAAAATTGACCTCGTGTCACACCCTTACCGCAGCGGAAGGACTGGATAAATATATAGGTACAGTATTGCCTCTAAATTAGCATACGCATGGAGAACTGGGAGCAATGGCTATGAATGAGTAATCTACACTATCCAGATTTACAGAAGTGGGACCTATTGTCACACCTAGGATAGCCCCTTTTGTGGGAATGAGGGTTATTTTAACCTTCTACAGGAGATACAGTTAGAGTATTCTAAACCCCGCAAACAACAGGGCGAATGTCTATGCGAGCAAATGTGCTGGAAGAATGTTAGCCAGCGAGCTCGATGGGAAATTATTTATGGAGTGCGGGATATTTTCTTGCAGGAATAAAATGCCGACTGTTCAATTTGAAACGTCTGGTTGAATACTGAAATAACGTATCAGAGAAATGCACAAGGAGTTGGGGGGTGTAGAGATGAATCTTGAATAGTCCGCCCACCGACACAAAACAGAACAATTGAAACTTCAACTGAAAGGATTCCGATATCTATTGTCTTAAAATCGATTTTAGATCAATAATACTTCACGTATTTCTCTTCTCTCTCTCTCTCTTATACTTACCAACTCTTTTTTCTTGAGGATGACCTGTTTTAACATTGTTTCATTTTTTCTCTTAGATGCGAACGAACCGATAGCATCAGGGAGTGGGAAACAGGGTGTTAGCTAGAAAGAGATAAAAAGTAAAGGGAAAGGAAAAAGAAATAAATGTTATCAAACTGAGAAAAAAGATTAAAGAAATAAAAAACAAAGAAGAAAAATTGGTTTATTTAATATATCAACTCCTTATGGGTTATCTAAGGCCGAAATTGAGTAGCGACAAAAACAGAGAAGTAACAGCTGTTGCGGGCAGAAGGTTTTGAGTTCCAAGTTAAAGATGGTCAGCCTTTGCACGCAAACAAACTGTGAGAAAACAGAAATCTAAGAAGAAGAATAGTTGAAGTATAAGAAAAGGAAGAAAAAAGGAATTCGTGAAAAGCAGAATTTTGAATAAAGCTGAATATAGTCCTACAATAGATTATATCGAAAACTAAGTGTTAACAATGCAATCACCGCAGACCAAAGGAGTCGAGGTCTATCGATTAGACGAAATTGGTGATGAAAAATTCGATCTCTTGTCAAGCCGATGTTTCACGGGGAAAAATTCTTGGTTGAATGTTATGAAAAATAGACTTGTGAGAAGTTGCAATTTACAAGAAGAAATGAAAATGACACTCAATTACTTCGTCGTATTTCTGATCAGTCGGAACCAGTCAACTCGATTGTGGCATACAGCTGGTGATGACTCGCCAACGCTTAGGTCCTGATATTTTCAGATCAATAGACACAACGTGGTTGACCTAATCCCTGGACGAGTTCCTCGCTCCGT
Source organism: Sepioteuthis lessoniana (assembly GCA_963585895.1). NCBI lineage: Eukaryota > Metazoa > Mollusca > Cephalopoda > Myopsida > Loliginidae > Sepioteuthis > Sepioteuthis lessoniana. Next base: position 20,165,647 of record OY757942.1, read on the forward strand.
ATCACATTATATAGCAATAGAGATATTTTCTCCGTCCGCTTTACGTTCTTGGTTTCTTTGTTTAATGGCATATCAACCTCCATGGAGTTTTTAATGTCAAAGACATACTTATAGAAGGGCAGTAGTGATACTATTTAACCTATAGCTCTAGGAGTATGGAGGTTCATACCTTTCCCAAGGGGCATTAGTCCAAAACTGAACGCTACTTAAGTTCAACACGACAGCCACGTTGACTTTCCTTTTTCCTACTTCCCTTTCAAAAACATTTAAGTGAACTTGTAAAACATGAGTCTGTGTGCTCGACTTCTAGAAGAAGTAATTGGAAAGTTCTCGGCCAAAGCAAAATTATTGTGTAAATATTTTTGAAAAATGGCACATTTTTATTGAGTTTTTTCAGAATGTGTAACATTGTAAGCGAGTGGTTGCAGGATGCGAATAGATAGTTTCCCGGAAGCGAGATGAGTTGAAAAAAAATTTGCATCTCGTCCGGTATGCTAACAAGATATGCGTTTATCTTGCAGTTCAGACCGAAAACAGCAATTTAATTGCTGAAACCACCAGACTTAATCGGGCGTCTAAATGGTTACGAGGGCTGATAAGGTGTTGCCGCTAGTGCAAGGTGGAAGTGGATTTCCAGTGTTCTGTAGACCCCAATTAAAAAAACTGTTTTTTATCCTCTCTTTTTTGGTGACTAGGGACACGAGGAGTGGTGGTGTGGATGTAGAGCAATTGAACCATTTAAAGATATGAGAAGAGCTGGTTTCTACGAGAAGGAAGAATCTACCTTCACAATGAATCCGATTCCTCATACTACCACGACGTAAGAAACTGAATGACTGTAATAAAACAATAGAACATTCTATATTCGGCGAGTTGCATTTTTGTATTTCTCCTACCTCATCAGACGATCAAAACCATTACTAGTGAGCTCGAGTCTCACCAGGTGCCCTGTACATCTAGCATTGAACAACATCTAACCAAAGCGTTGTAAATAAGTACCTCATCAGACGGTCAGCCATCACCAACATTGAAGTTGGCGCTGAATATATCACAAATAGACTAAGTGAGAAACGATGTGCTAAGTATGTTGAAATGTAGCATGTGTGGAATAGCGTGTACGTCTCATGATTCAAGGTAATCTCTGTGCGGACACTGGATGCCGCGAAGATAACTGGCTAAGAGCAGTGGCTAATTGGGACAGATGACGAGAGAACGTTTAAGGATTCTGAACTATCAATACGACTGGATGAGGTAAAGGTGAGGAGAACCTGGAAACAACAAATTTCCTGAGCGGAAAGTCTTGAATTCTGAGAAGAAGAATGGTTGAGGTATAATAAGGAGAGAGAAAGAAAATAGGCAAGAAGAACAAGAAACGAAGTCCTAATATAGCTGACATCGAAAACTATCGACAACGCAAAGGATCGTAGTCTATCGATTATCGAAGTTGTTAATAAACTGAATTTTAAAGCCCACATTTTAAATGTCTGCTAATAGAATGGCACATAATAAATGTTTAGTATGCTTATAACAAAATTCAAATTTTTACTTTGTCCATATTTAATTAATATACTTCTTTAAAGACTATAATTAAGAAACTCCTTTAAAAAAATTTAACCTTTTTATTATTTTTTGATTGCTTTTTGCGAGAATAATTTCTAAATTGTAAAAGCGAAATCTTAATTGGCTTTAATGGTTAAAAAATGTATAGGGTCTTAAGACTTCCGGTTCCTCACACCTCACCTAAAACATATCATTTTTAGATAGGAATTTAGAAGTAATTTATTTATTCTAAACCCAAGAAAGTATTTCAATAGAAAATTGATTCTTTCCACCCATCAACCTTTCAAAATGAATTCATTGATTTTTTTCAAATTTCAGGGTGCTTTATCTAATGGATCTTTTGACCTTTTTTTTTTGCCAGATACCCAACCCAAAAAGAACAAGAAAAACAAGAAAAACAATGGCGGTAGTAACTCGGACAGTTCGGACAAAGGTAGGTGCTGGTCATCGTCTATCATTTTTTTCACCCCCACCATACACATACCGGCATCAAATGACCAACGCCCTTCAATGAAATTTGTCTGATCAAACCAGTTAGTCAACCCGAAAATTTAACCAATTCATCCAGAACGAGAATAAAGTGGTTATAAATAGAATATATGGATGTTTAAATGTGTGTGTATGTGCGTTGGTATACGTACACACATGTCTGTATACATATGTTTATAAACATATATATACATACGTGCGTATGTGTGTGTGTATACACACATATATACAGACACATATAAGAATAGACATTTGAATGTGTGTATATATGTATACACACACACGTCTCTCTCTCTCTATATATATATATATCTATATATATATATATATATATATATATATATATATATATATATATATATATATATATATATCAATTAGAAGACAAATGATATACAAATAAACAAAGTTTGGGCTCATTTTATAATGCGAGGGTGGAGACAGTCACTTTGAATGTACCCAGTGGTTAGGACTGGTATAATTTTACAGTAATAAAAATAGAATTAACTATAATCACGTTTTAACCATTGTAAAGTGTCTAAGAGACAGAAATCGTCTAATACAAACCCACCTATGCACACACACACACACATGCGTGCGCGCGCGTTTCCATATTTAATATCACTACGGGACAAATTATTTGTTTCTCAGTCCAAGATCTTTACGTTTTTTGAAAGTTCCGTTAAAATGTCTTTACAACCGTCTGTTACTTTGGGAGACCTCATTTGGATAATCACCTTTCTCTACTTCTCGACATTTTGTTCTTTTTTCCCATGTGAGCACACACACACACACACACACTTTTTTTTTATCACTTTTTATCAAAAATGAAATGAAAAAAATAATTTAAAAAAAAATGAAAAGATGAAAGAATCTGGAAAATTTTTATATAAAAATAATTTTTTAAAAATGATTGAAATAAATATGAATAAAAATAATGAAACGCTTGCTTACTTGAATTTAAGTGTTTTTGGTTTTATTAATTGAAATCGATTGCGGATGAACTGATGTCAAACTTAAAAAGATGAAATGTTCATATAAAGCTGTTAAATATATGGTTGTCAGAAAAATAATGACCAGGTTGAAAAATGTTTTTCTGAAAATTTTTTCTTTTTTCCAGACTTTCAATTTGTCACATGTGCCATTTCTAGAACATTTCGACCTCCCTGCCCTCACTCTTTGTAGTTGTCATTGCAGCAGGACACTTTTACACTTCCACTACAAAAATATTCGTCTTTTTGACGAGTATCGTGATCTTTGTTGACAACATTTTTATATCTTTTTAGCTATAGAAGCTGCTAGAGTCAGCCTGAGAGTTTTACACAGGACACCTTTTAGAAGTAGGGGTCTAGAATATTCTCATACCAACAAGACAAAGCCTGATCAACGAGAAAAGTTGTCTTTTTTTAAATGTGTTGCTCGTTTCCAAACTCAACAAGGAAGGCGCGTCCATTATTAAGACGTGTCCATTATTATTAAAACCAAATTTCACGTTGCAAAAACAACCACCATTATTTTTCAAGTTACCTAATATTAATTAATGTAGATTAATTATTTTTTAAATGAAATTAATAACTAAATTTTCTTTTCTGGCCGCCTTTAATAGAATATGTAAATGCTGCAATTTGTTAAATTTAAAAAAGTCCCGAACTGCTTTATAACTAATTATATTTCTATGCTCAACAAAAAAGAGAAGAAAAACAATGGAATAAAATGTGCTTTAATATAGTAATATATTATGAACAGCCTGTAAGATTCTGTAAAATTAGTTAACACACAGAACTTTGAACTCTACATACCCTTGGACACCTTCACCATGGTCTCTTAGCGGGAATATAGCTGAAAATGTAAAACTTTAAATCTGTTATTTGACAGTCCAATTGGTTGTATTTTTACCAGTAATGTTGAAATGGGGGATTCTCTGGATGGAATTCTGGCCGTTTGGTTATATTTACTTGTAGGTAGAGGCCTAGATACCAGCCAAATGCACTGGACCACAGAACTCATCATACTGGCTGTATTGTTACTTATTAATATCAATGTATAAATTCAGAGAGTTTGGGTTAGGCAAAAATGATGGAATTAGCACAAATTAGCGATAAAAATGTTGGAATTAATACACATAAGGGATCATTTAGTAGTAAATAAACTAATAACAGATAAGACGCAAAACATTTTAATATCTGAAAATTCTGGTTTCATGAAATATTTTTTAAACAAACTAGATTAAATTATCAAAATTGTGTAAATTTTTTCCAAGCCATTCAGGGAAAAAAATTATAAACAGCACTTTATACAGGAAGATATTTAGCAAACTAATTTTGAAGAAGGAAATTACTTAATAAGTAATTGATACTCACCAAAAAGTGAGCGGACAGACAAATGCTTCTCTTGCCATTGACATTCTACAGAGTAACTCTGGATAATGGGTTTTTTTTTTCGTTGAAAGAAAGTTTTAGCCTTAATCCTTTTCTTTTCGAAAAATCTTTGTAAGATTGTGCGGCAACAGAAACCTAGAAAGATATCCTGAAGTAAATTTCCAGAGACGTTCGACGATTATTAAAGTTTGAACCTGGACAGACGCCAATGAAAACAATATACCCAGATGGGTACATTTTTCAAACAGAAAGGTCGTATAAGGTCATCTCTGTCTGAAAGAGTGTGCAGCGCTAATCGTAGCTGAACAACAGGTGCATCGTGTCTAGTATAAAATGTAATATTTAAAGTTTTATCTCATTATTGCGTGCACCAAACTACAGGTGCTTAAAATTGTATTTGGTATAAATGAGATGCATGTTGAATTGGAATGGAAATTATCCTAGTCGTGATATTCTGAACAAACACTGTTTGGACTTTTTAAAGTCCATGGCTGACTGTGCAGCCAATGCTGACAGTGTTGCAAATGCTGACTATGCAGCCAATGCTGACAATATCCGAAATATGAAATCCGTCCCGTCATCATTTACAAAAAAAAACAAAACCATCCTTTTCAGAATTTGTAAACAACTGGTGAGTCTAGCTATATTTTTGTGACATCAAAGTAAGCGAGTTCGAACTCCAGTCACGCTGTTACGTTCACTTTTGGACTAATGCCCTTGGGAAAGGTATAAACTCCTTCATTCTCTCAGCTATAGATTAAATAGAATCCCTTTGGTCCTTCTACAAGGATGGCTTTGGCATTAAATAACCCAAGAATTTTAATATGCCACTATATCAAAGAAACCAAACCAACATTTCTTCTCGAATAATATCGACGATTTGGCTTCAGAATTTAAAACTTTGTCTCCTCTCTCCATATATCTCTTCTTTTTTTTTTTTTTTTTTTTTTTTTTTTTCGTTGGTTTTCATAGAAATCTCTTTAAATGTTCACACATTTCAACTTTTTCTATAAGATTTCTTTCCGAAAAAATTGCTTCATCCTTCCTATTCTCAAATCTCAAATCAAACTCCTTGAAAATATAGAAGAATCTCCTTTAGGTATTGCTGAATTTGATAGATGACAAGTAATATTTAAAGCTTTCTTATTATTGCGTGTTTCAAAAGCCTGAAATCATGCTTAGTATAATGGAGACATATGTTGAATCTGAAATGCGTGGGTCATTCAAAAAATTAGGTGAATTTTACCCTAAGAATTTGGAAATAGGAAATACTGTTTATAGTTGGATTTTTTTCAAGGAAATCAATCGTGATGTCTTTTCATGTCCCAGAAGACTGTCAACAGGACTTTCTTTATAAACAGTTATGACTGTAACTTTTTCTTGATACGAGAGTCAGTGTGTTTCGCCTCCATTGACTGTCTTTTCAATTCGGACTCGTAGTAGAAAATCCATGTTTTGCCCATTTGTGAAGATTTTTTTTTAACTTTATAAAAACATGCTTCTCTGTACACATTACACATTGTTCAATAAATACCACATGGTTTGTTCTTCTCAGCCAGCAAAATTTTCATGACAAAACTCTGTTTCGCAACTATTTTGAATAGCCTCAAAACAAAGCTTTTCTGAAATTACAATAATTTTTATCATAAACACAACAATATAGAGTTTAAATTTATGGAAAGAAATTCAGAGTTCTTTTTAATTCCCCTAATTTATTGAATGAACCTCGTATGATATGCAGTTGAAAAAATTTGCCTGTTTGCCTGCCATGAAATTCAGCATCAATAATATTTGATAACCAAAGTAACAGCCATGCTTATTAACTTCTGCTGAATTAAATTTTCTCATCTCCTTTTCTAGAGAATGGTCACTCATTTAATATCTATGCAGTCATCACTAAAGGTAGGTGTACTAACTTTCATTTAACCCTCTAAACCTGCTGATTGTAACATTTCCTACTCACGACACGACACAAGGGGTCCTTGTAAAGTAATTTTTTAAATGAATAAAACGAAAACAAATAAAAATCTTCCCTAGAAACTTGCCGGCAAGTGACGTAATTTAAAAAGTTGTTTTCAAAGTTTCGATGGGATACAGTATATAAGACTTACAGCAAGGAGCTACGACGTTGTAAAATGTTAACTACGAAAGGTACAGCATTAAGAGAAGTCGATTTATCTCTTTATATCTTCAACAACTGTTTTATCTTTTTAGTTGGGTTCGTTCGTTTAGGCCTTTCTTACAACACAGAAACACGTCTGTTCGTTTTAACAATTGTGTCAGACTAAAACAACAATAAAAACAAGGGAATACAACTCATGACACTTGGATGTATCAAGAATCAGTAAAGAACTTATTACTGCTTATAACACAACTATCTTTGTTCTTACTTTTAGCTATTTCAATCATTCTATCCATTACAGCTTCAAGCAATACCTAATAGTTTTATTGTTATTCACGATCGACGAACACTTTTTAAAATGTATTTTAGATTAAGCGCTCTCAGTCATTATTATTGATGAGTTGACTAGTATTATCGTTCATCTTCAAAAGTCTACTTTGTAAATACTTATGAATAATTTTGACTAGTATCATCCTTCATTAGCATAATTCTACATAAAATTATTAATAATAATAATTGACAAAGCAAGTGGAATTAGGAAGACGAATATTAGATTAGTGTTATGTTATTGAGAAACTTAGTGAATGGCGTTATAAATTCGTGGTGAAAACGTTCATTTATAAACGTTCCTCGATTAAGCTTTTCTGTATTTCAAACACAACACAATGATAACTAACATTCTTAATAATGACAAACAATGGTTAAAAGTAATCTTTCTATTGCCTTAGTCCATATTTTTCGTATCCTACTCGTCGAGTGTGAAAGCTTTTTAGAGAAACTGAATAAACAATCTTTGTCTGCCATATTTAACGAGACACACAGGCGAGTGTGTGTGCATCTTTATCGGATAAAATCCACTGAAAAATTACGTGACTATTTAAATAGGATAATTTTCTAATTTCTCCGTCTTGATGTAAAAGTATTTCACCTACACCACAGATGTGAACCTCCGTTCTGACAGTTAAATACTGAAATGTACTTCCACTGCTGACGACATTTCTGTTATTAAAACTCGACGTATTTTTTCTTGATAATTCTTATTTTACATTTTTAATTTATTTCATTTGATTTAATCATTGATCAATGTCTCATAGAAATCATTTCGTCATAAAGCAATTTGTTTTCGAAACAACTGCGGTGAGTTCAGTTCTCGCTTGAGTCATCTACAAACTAGTGTCCTTGCGCCAGACTAAACTGAGAAAACAGTAAAATCGATTTGTGGGATAAGGTTCTTGCTTGGTTCAAGGGCGATAACTACGCTGTGCAATTGTGTCGTTTTCGGAGTTACATTTTATGCTTTAACGCTTTCTGTGTTTTATTAACGCGTTGTTATATTTTATTTATTTATTTGATTTTTTTTTTTTTTTTTTTTTTTTGCTGCTTGAAACTTTGACAGGAATTCTCTGTTAAGACATCATCATGCCCACGTTGATAAATCGACAGAGATTTTATTAAGTATTTTGAAAATTATGAGACAAAAAGACAACACACATATATAAAATGCAACACACACACACACACACACACACACACATATATTTATTCGTTTCCGTCTTGGTAAATACTGCTTCAATTTCGATACTTTTTCAGCATACCTCTTATTTTGAAAAAAAATGAACTTTTCATTCATTGTTCCTTTCGCTCTTGGTAAATTTCCTTGGGTCTGACTTTTTGCAAGAAACACTTGGTCTCACTTTGATATAGTTTGGGCATCGACCCGGTTATTTTCTGATCTGAATTTCTTTAAAATAAATTTTTTTTCGGTAAGCACCCGGAGAATATCAAGTTATTTACGTCTTTTCAAATGAGTTTTAGGTCATTTTTGCATGAGTCGTTGGACAAACAACAGGACTTCTTTTTCTATTTTTAGGTCAATTGATAAAATCGGATAACAACGATTTATTTTCTTCAGATAACAAACTTTTTAGTGCCAATCAAAATCAAGAAATAAGGCAAAACTAAAAAACGTTCAATGAAAAGTTATCTTTTAATGTTTTAGAAAAGTAAATCTAAGTTTTTATTCCTAAAAATAATCGATGCATTCACGTGTTGTATGAAATATAATAAACCATCACAACTTCAGGAAGTCTTCACCACCTGGCAGCACCTCCACATTCGTCTATAAGGGTTGACCCGGCACATGAGGCGCCTCAAAAACTTGGGTTATTTGTAGTACTGGCCACTGGCAGTTTTTTCTTGCGGTGTATCCTCACATTAAACCACGCTCGTGTCGCATTCTAACTTTGTGGGGTTGGATGAATCTCTCTCACTCTCTCTCTCTCTCTCTCTTATATATATATATATATATATATATATATATATAGTTATCATGTCTTTTTAAGAGTATAGAATCTCTCCCGCCATCTGTCCCATTCGCCTTCGCTCTTGGTTGATCCTCTAGACAGTATCCAGTGTCCACACAGAACTGATGAATGTAAGTCTTTGCTGGTCAGCGAACACTGGTGTTTCCATGTGTACGAGTCCATAAAAGAACGTCGCAGTGCGCAGTATGTCTTGTTCGTATTTCTTTTGTGAGATTGGAAACTAATGACCGTACAACTGGTGTTTTGTGGGGTTTTCAGTTCCGGCTTATATATATATATATATATATATATATATATATATATGAGAAATAATAAGTGGATAAACCGAATCACTGACAACGGTTTTAGAAATTAAATTTTGAAATTATTTCAGAAAGACTTCACCAGAATGACGAGTTTTTCTAAAGTTCGGCATAGGAGGAAATAGATAATTAAAAATAAAAAGAGCGAGGAGTCATAAGGAGCAACAGAAAAGAAAGGGATATATATATATATATATATATATATATATATATATATATATATATATATATATATATATATATAATCAGGGTGGTGGCGGCAGAGGTTATTGGCTGTGACTGTGATTCATTTTTGGAACATCTGGGCAATGGCTAAGTTGAATGGGAGAGAGGATTCAGCCCACCGTCAAGCGTATCAACTTTCATCAAAGACTTGACCAACAGAAATGGAATATCTAAATGAAAAATCTTCCAGAAGTATGAGGGGAAATAAATGTTTTAGTTTTTGTTTTTTTATTTAAATTTTTCCCGTCTATTTTCTATTTCAATATTATTCTTACTTAAAAAGTTGAGTGAAATCTGAAAGAAGACAGGTGGTTGTTTAATGATGTGTTTGGAATGGGAGATGACATCAGATTCTTACAGTCGACGAGCGTTTTTGCAATGTTTGGGTTTAATTAAAGTGGCCTGAGGAAAAATTGAAAGTATGTTTAAAATCTAACATGTAAGAGAAAAGGGCATTTTGGTCGTCATTTAATTTAATCGTTTATATTCGTAAATTCTTTTTTCAAGATTACGTTGTGTTTTGCCGATGTAATATTTGTCACAATCTTTACTTGGATTAGAATATATACCTATATGATAAGTAGTTAGATGTATCAAAAATTTAGATATTTATCTAAAATTTTATTTTAGATACATAAGGATACATGACACCAGACGATGATATTATATCCGGTTTTGACATCAACTTCTAGCCCATGACTTTTTGTTACCCACTTCTTTTTTTAAAACGAGTAAGAATCCATTGAAAAAAAATATGAGGTTGGTTTCTCTTATTGAGTTGCCTGCTGAAATAAATTTATAATAGCCAAATGACTGCTTATTGAGTGTTTTAAGAAATATGGAATTTGCTCTGTAAGAAATTTATATACTAATCATCATATGTTGAGCACTCCTGAAGATTTATAAGAATCCTCTTAGATATTCTCATTACCAACTCATCTTCCTTGGACATATATATACGTAAAGTTAGCGACCGTTGTCTAGGGCAACCCGAAGGCTCCTTTTTCAATAGTTACTATACTGAGGTGTAGGGAAGGGCGCTAATCCTTCCCCAGGATTGCTCTACTTTACCCTTGATACTTACCTTATAATACTGAGTGTTAAGCAAGGAGATATCAAGTACCATTTTTTTAGTCTTTGACATGACGTGACCTGAGACTGAACCCTGGTCTCCCGGGCCATTGGTGAACACACTACCAATGAGCCGGTTTATATATATATATATATATATATATATATATATATATATATATATATATATATAAAATCTCAAATATTGGACATTTTATCCTACATTGGCATAATGGTTAGAGTGTTCGCCAATGGCCCGGGAGACCAGGATTCAATCCCAGGTCGAGTCATACCAAAGACTCAAAAAATGGTACTTGATGCCACCTTGATTAACACTCAGCATTATAAGGTACGCATCAAGGGTAAAGTGGAGCAATCCCGGTAAAGGAGTAGCGCCCTCCCCTACATCTTGGTGTAGTAGCTATCGAAAAGGGAGACTTCGAGTCACCCTCGACAATAGGTCGCCAGCTAAAAAAAATATTTATAAAAATTGAAAGAGACATTTTTTTAAAAAGATACTTGTAAAAATAAACTGTTTGACAGTCTAGTTTTTTCAGTGTACTATTTTTTTGTCCTGTCGTCAACGACCATTTGAGTTATTTCTATTTATTTCATGCTTTTGTCATGGTGTTCCCTGAGACATGACAAAAAAGGTCTTTTTCAGAACTTATCATGTATGCTATTCTAAAAAAAAAATTTTTTTTTCTATGATTAGCTCAAAATGAGTGAAACGTTAAACAGATGAGAAGAAACAATCGGCTAAAAAGCCTTTGACGGATCAAGTGATCAAACGTTGGCCAGCAACGCAGTATAAAAACTGAAAGAAAAATTAAATCTTTTCTCTTAATTTTCTTTAATTATCGTCCTGCTTTAATCACAATTTCATGTTATCAATAAAATACAAAACAAAATCGCCAGATGATTCTTTTTAAAGGTATATAAAGAAAATAGAAAAATGCATTATTGTTAAAGCAACATTTTTCACCATCTTAAAGTCCGAATGAAAGTTTACTATAACCGAAATGTTTTAACGTTGACTTTCCATCATAATGTTTTCTTCACTTTTGAATTCATTTTTTTTTTCTATTTTCTTCATACAGTCGGATTTATATTTCATTATTTTACTTTTTCACACACACACAAACACAAACACACACACACACACACATATATATATATATATAATTTAAAAAACTGGTTCTTGTGCATTCAGACTGTAGTTTTGAAAATGGCACTGGTTAGCCCGGCTGGGGCTGTAGAATACACCGACTGCACCAACGAGTGTCCTGATTATGACACTAAACAATCTGATGGTGAGGTTCCAGTGATGCTGAGGCTTTGGGGAATGCGGAGCACCCCTTCATTGACATTGCTCCCAGATCCAGTCTGGCCCGGGATGGTAGCACCCGATAGGGCCCTATCTATTGGTTAAATAGAACTAAACTGCATACTTATGCTTAATTAAATTGTTTGAATTAGAACTATTTGACTTAACTGAATAGCTTGAAATAGAAATGTTTTTGAAATTACTTACATTTAAACTGCGTACTTAGGCTAAACTAAATTGTTTGAAATGGAACTGTTTTTTACATTGAAACTATTCTTACACTAAACTGAATTGTTTAATATAGAACTGTTTTGACATTTAACTGTGTGTAAACAAAATCTATACTTATACTAAGCTGAATTAGCTGAATTGGAACTGTTTGACTAAACTGAATTGCTTGAAATAGAAATGTTTTTAACAAATAAACTGTGTACTCATGCTAAACTGAATTGTTTGAAATAGAACTGATTATTTGAATAAAAATGGATTTGACGTTGAATAGCCTGCAGAGGTTGATATGCCATAAAACCCAAACAACCAACAATATATGGCACTGGGAAGTTTTTCACACTCTTATCTAAAACTGATTTATACTTCTGCTACTGGTAAATACAATTTTTTTTTTCTTGTGCTTTTCTGCTGCGTTTTTTTTTTTTTTTTTTTTTTTTTTTCGATTTAACTGGATTTATAAAAGTTTTCTTTTTCATTTGTATCGTCGTGTCATTTACTTACTTCTGTTGATTTTTTTATTTGTCGTTTGGCTTTTGTCATTACCATCAGCCATATTGTTTTTTCGTCCAGCATTTTGTTTTGGTCGACAGTTTGATGTCTTATCCACAACACCCACAAAAATGCTCCAGTAGAAATATAAGAAAATATTGATAACTTATCAAAATGTATGCACCTAGAAAATAAAAACAAACAAATGACAACCTAAGTATTTGTGATGAAACGCATTTGAATTTAAGATTAAAGGAATAATAATCGTAAAAGGAATTATAATTGACAATGCTTCTTTTAATGATAAAAATTCTAGATGATATAACTATTGATAGCAACAGAATGACAGTATGAATTTGTGATAAAAAGCAAATGTAATTATGATAAAAGAAATACTTGTTAAAAATTAATAATGGTTGACAATTCTTCCTCTGTGTATATATCACTCAAATTTTCATTATGTATTCTCATTTGTATGTTACCGTAACCGGCTTATCATAGCGAGATTTTTATTTGAACAATTCTATTAGAGAATAAAGCAATTTCTATTCATATTTGCGACGGAATGGTTGCTATGGAGTTTGCATTCACGCTAAATTGTGACACTATAAACTCTTCTGTTTCTAGGTGTACATACTTAGGTGCAACAACGCATATATATGTCCATGGACGTGTGTGTATAGTAGTTTCAAAAAGATAACTAACAAAGTAGGCAGATTTTTATAGAAGGACAAAGATTCTCCGATGGGAATGAAAGGGTAAGTTTTTAATGTCCATAAACACAAGACTTTGATGCTCTTATGAAGAGAAGAGAACAAGAGTATCATTTTAAAAAGTATTTTATTTCATTTTTTTATTTTATTTCGAGGGATCAACTCGGGGAAAACGATTTCTTTTTCTGGAAGAAAGTGCTCCATATATTTAAAGAAGTAATCAGGAGTTGAGCAGAAGAGTAGCAACTTTACAAGTGACGGTTGAGATAACTATTGGGCTGAGGTCCTTCTACCGTCCACGTTGGAAGCAAACAGAAGACAGATGAATTGTGCCTATCTTGTGCACAGTTAACACCTATACTAGTACACTGTATCGTGTGCACGTCAGATTAATTATCTATGTTAATACACAAAGAGGATATACAATATACTACTATGAGGTATGAGTTCTGTTAATTACCCTTTTATTTTCGAAACTTCAATGTCTCCATAATTTTGATTTTGTTCACCCAGAAACCAAAAAAAAAACAAAACAAAAAACCTTATCTTATGTTGATATTGAAGTAAAAAACTTGGGTAAAAACTTCAGCAAATTGATTTGTTAATAAGGTGTGGCCCGAGAGTGTAGAGGTAAAGTAATGTTTTGTTGATGTGAGAAATGTCCTAGTTATTTACGTGAACGTCGGTCGAATGTTTTGTGAATAAGTTTACTCTCACCCCCAAAACTAATCAACAGCTGGAAAATAAGAAAATAACATAATCTACCCAAGTTATGGATTTCCTAGAAGATCGACTATTAGTTCTGTGTCATCTTTATCACACAAACATTCGATTAAATCTTTTTAAGGTTTAATCTTGTTTCATAAATCATTTCTGTATTTTATGAGGCTGTTTGGAACCACTTTGCACGACGCGTGAATGCAAAAGTAAATAAATATTCGTATGATCAACTTTGCGTGGGGGTGTATATATATATATATATATATATATATAATTATAGAATAGATAAATACATTTTCTAGATATCTTGTTTTTTCATATTCTTATACTGTTGGATTTATTTCCTTGGAAATTGATGGATAGAATTAAGTAATTTTACAAATCAAGAAATGAAGAGCGTTATGAGTTAAAGAATTTTCTTTTTTTTTAATATTCAATTCATCGACTTTAAACGACATGTCAATCCGTCTAAAGTTATTTTATAACAGGTTGGTCGTGTTTTATGGCATATCAACCCTAGTAGGTTATTTAATGACAAATCTTGTTTATATGTGTATATATATATATATATATATATATATACGAATATTTCATAGATAACATTACTGTTAGACTAAACAGAGCTCATTCATTTGTACAATTTAAGTGGTTTCAAGCATTGTAAATGTTTAAATAGTTCTATTTCGCATATAGAAGGGACGCTAACAGTATAACCAGTCCAGGTCAGAGAAACCTTGGAGTAATAGCAATTAAAGGGTACTCCACATTCCCCAAAGCTTTAGGACTGGATTCTCACCATCAGATGGTTAAGTGCCATATCAAGGAAATTTGTCTCTACAGAGATGCAGTCAGCGTATTTTACAGCTGCAGCCAACAGGGCTTTTATGACGAGTGGTTAGCGAATCCTGTTCATTGTACGTTCATATTTATTTATTTTAAGTTGTTATTTCTTAAGAGTTTCCCTTCCCGCACGGTTATATGATATCAAATATTCCTATCTAATACAAATAATTTTGACACGGTTGTGTGGTTAAAATTAACTAATTATAATAATGCTCCATAAATGATTGATTTGGTTTGGTTTCTCTGCTTAATGGCTTATCAACGTTTGTGGCTTATCTAATGCTAAAGTCATCCTAGTAGAAGGACAGAAGTGGTACTAACTTTCCCAAGAGTATTAGTCTGAAAGAGAATGTAATAGCACAACTGGAGTTCTAACTCGCTTAATACGATGTCGGAGTCCAGTACGTTAGCCAGTATTCCCCTAGTAAATGATTGAACAGTTCTATTTGACCCATTGATGAAACCCTAACAAATATTAACACTCCTGGTCAAAGTGGACCTGGGAGTAATGGCAATGGTACTCCACGCTCTCTCAGGGCTCCGGAGGAAATTTAGTGTCCTACCCAGAATATCCCATTTGAGGGAAAACTTAACCCTCTGCGGGGGATACAGTCAGCGTACTCTAAGCCTTTCCGACTTAATGAATATAATTAAAGGTAAAATAAAGTGATCTAAATCTTGCTTTCTGTCCACTTATGTATGAGCAGCTGCTGCTGTTAATAACATATATAGTTATATTTGTCAAGAATTAGATAAAAGAAAATTACTTTTTTAATAACTCATCGGAAGTATCCAGTCCATATAGATGCCTATATTCAACGTCACTCGAAAAGTACACGAAATAGAGAACTGTTTACCCTGCCGGCGAGGCTTAAAATATGCAGACTGTTTCCCCAGCAGAAGAGTAAGAAACCTACCAAAAAAGATATACTGGATATGATGCTAACCTGCATCTAGTGGAGAGGCTCTAGTTTTGAACCTCTGGAGAGTGTGGAGTACCCATCACTCCCAGGTCAATTCTGACCCAGAATAGTAGTACTTATTAGGGTCCCATCTATGGGTGAAACAGATCTGTTTAAAAATTATTCATTTTCGATACAACCATGTCCAAAAAAGTCAAACTCTTTAGAAATAACGACACGATGAATGTAAATATGAAGCATCTGTAGTGGATTCTTGTGGTATTGAAAAGTACTATGCACCCCTCAACATACACACAAACATGCATCCCCCAAGATACACACAAGGAGTAGGAAGGGTCAATTTGCTTTGAATATATCATCAACTTTTGGACTTTTACCTGGCTAGAGAATCTATCACTTTTGCTCTGGTCATAAATACTCAACAACCTCAGCCACCGCGCAGCCCACATTGGATTTGGGGTTGGGGAGGAGATTTATATAGATATGTTTATATTTATTTTCCCCTTTAGCGTGAATTGGAAAACAGCTGTGAAAAATAATCAATATCATAAGTAACTAGTATTGTCTCGTTTGTGTGTGTTGGAGGGTGGGTGCGTTGTCTCTGGTTACGCCCTCCCCTAGCCGTGTGAAAACCCAGTTACAGAAGAACATACAACTACATCCGTGCACATCTCTTCTTTACAGCTAAGGGATAAAATCTTACTCTTTTCTGAGAATTCGAAAATTTAACAGAAATTCGGAACACCTACCTTTTAGAGGATGTAAGTAAACAAAAAAAAAGTTTATTCCTTTCTATCAACGTTTGTCTTTTGCACTTAGGTCCTGGTATGGAAAACTAAATTTTAGTGGATATGTCAGAAGACGCTCGTAGCGTAATGGTTTTCGTCGAAAGAAGCAAATTCGGCTACCTGCAGTCAAAACCTGAACGAGACTGCATTTCACATTCGTTGGAAAAGTTATGACACCGACTATTCTCCCTCCTGGGCAAACGCTTTGGCAGACTGGATTCTTAAACTTTGGTATGCCAACTGGTCTAGGTGAAGAGACTCTGAATTTAAACCAATAGTACATCTGGAGATGGATGGGGTAAATAAGTAGCATCCCACGACTAAACTAGGTAATGGGGCCAGGGAAACAGACGGATGTTGATGATTAAAAAGCCCAATTACTTCTATTTTATCCATAGCTTAGAAAAGAAAAGATTCATACTTTTCCCAAGAGAATTAAAGAACGTAAACAGTTTCGGCCAGAATTTTAATTAGTCTCACCGAATCTGTTTTCTATATCGATAACAATTACGTCAACAGTACATTATATATTTTTTTTAATTCATATTTATTCTGTAGTTATTTACTAAGTTTAGCTTAGTTTGGTACACTTCCAAAAAGATGGAGTACTCATTGAGAATCGAACTCACTAACAATGGTCTACTAACCTAGCTCGCTAATTAGAAAGTGAAGTGTCTTCAAAAGTCTTCTTAGTATCCATTGGTCTTGCGCGCTGTGAAGATTTAAAATCATGTACAATACATTCGTGTCATAATCTCAAAAGAATCATCGATTATACTTATTTACTAAGCTTAGCTCAGTTGTGGCACAAGGCCAGAAGTACGAGACTCCCAGTGAGAATCGAACTCATTAACAATGGGCTGCTAATCTAGCTTGCTAACCTTTACTCCCTGTGAGATACCCTCATTAAGTATAGACTAACGGTCAAGTCAGACTGAAAAAAACAGTTTTAGCCAGATCATCCTGGTTAAGCAGCGATAATACCATTCAAAATTTGAGTGGTTAACCACTTAATGACAGCAAAAACTGTAAACAACCTAAGGCTTGTGTACCAAACTAAGCTAATCTTAGTAAATAAAAAGTTAAGCAATGATGAGGCTGTTCAGTTCAGATATTAGAGACCAATTAATAATAGTAAGTACTGTAAGCAAGGTAAAGAGGCCTGTGCACTCGACTAAGCAAATAATAATAAATGATTTGACTTTCGGTCAAGACTTACTGAAAGCGCAGGTTTCCACTTGATCACTCAAGTTAAGGCTGCCATGAGCCTGTTCAGTACATAGAAGAGTGACCACTTCGTAACAGCAAGTACGGTAATCTGAAACCTGTGTGCTGGACCAAGCTTTTCTTAGTAAATTACAATTTAAGGGTGCAATGAACCTAGTTAGTAATTAAATAAGTGAGATCTTAATAACATCAGTACTTGTGTAAGTAACCCGAGACCTTTGTACTAGATTAAGAAAAGCTTAGTAAATAGTAACAAATACTTTGACTTTCGTCAAGTCATGCTGAAAGCACCCGTTTCTACTAGATTACCAAAGTTTAGGCTTCAATGAACCTGTTTATGACTTAAATGGGTGACCAGTTGGTAACAGCAGGTACAATAAGCATCTTGAGGCCTATGTGCTAGATTAAGCAAAGCTTACAAAGTAACTAGTTAAAGTTGCAATGAGAATGAATTTGAAAGAACTAGTTGTAGAATTATTTTTTCTAAATCATTCAACCCACAATTTTAGTTATGTCTCTATGAAATAAAATTTGAATGCTAAAAATATTTACTTTTCTATAACGATAAATTCCCAAAGAAAATTTAAGTAATACTTAGTCGTGGGAGAGCGTAGCGCTGTGGTTAACGTTCTGGACTGCAACATTGTCGTAAGCGAGTTCAAACTCCACTCGCGCTATTACATTCCTTTCGAACTTGGAAAATGTTTGAAATCCCTTATCCCCCCACCCACTACCTATGGACTACTGTTCTTCCACAAGAAAGGCTTTGGCATTAGATTATCCATTAAACCAAACCAAACCAATACTTACGGCAGAGTTACTATGTTCAGTGATATAGCACACTCTGTGACAATGACCACCATAGACTTCTCGGACCGAGGTGAAAAATCACAGGAAAAAAAAAGCAGAAAAGAAACCCGATCTTAAACCAAAATTATTTACCCTATAAATCCCTTACATCTCATTCGAATTTAAAACATTTCATTACAAAACTTAACCCTAACCAACCCCCATGAATGAACAGTGACTTTTTTCTCTGACTGTATTACTTGCCACGCGTCACTGTTATTATTCTCTGTTTATTGTAGGCAAATTATTTTTTTACATTTTCTTTTTCATACTTTAATGGTGTATGAATAAGTGATTAAAAAGATAGGTAGTCATTTTGTTTAGAATGTCACATTCATTCTTATAGATTCATTTGTTCAGTATACGCCCTGCAACAGTGATTAACATAGGCTACTGTCATTATTCCATGCTTATAATCGGCAAATTAATTTTTGTTTCAACTTTACAAGCGCAAGATTTAATAAATCTCTTTAGACAAGGCAATTGTAATTGTTAAGAATGTGACCAGTTAACAGTATAAACCCCAACTGCATTTCATATATGCCTACATTCACTCTTTGCCGAACAAAATGAAAAGGTTAAAAAAATGTTACAAAAAACAACGAATCTTAAACCAAGCGTTTATTCGATAAAAACATATTTCACTACAAAATTCAACCTTTACCCCAAACCGACCGCCATAAACTAATTGCTTTTTGCTTCCGAGCCAAAATTTTGACATTCCTGTGGCTTTATTACCGGTCATGCTTTTGGCCAAGCATTTTCTGTTTACAAATTCCCGTGCTTTACTGTCGAATTTTTAGTTGCCTGGTTTTAATAATCACTTCTGTTTTAATTTACCTATGTAGAATAAAAAAGTGTTTAAAATGATTATGATGATATATTTTGCGACATATATATATATATATATAATTGGAGACCATATTCTTTGAATGTCCGATCGACTGGGCTCAGAATTAGCTGACTGTATCTCCTGTAAAACTCGCCCTAAATTTAATCTTGTGGTGAGGCTCTAGTTCTGGAGCTGTGGGGAGTGCGAAGTAACCTTTCATTGCCAATGAATTTAATCCCAGGCTGGTTGACATACCGTTAAAATCGCTCATATAATACCCAATATTTTCTCCTTTTGTGATAGTAAACGAGAGGAGAAATAGAAGTGAGTGAGTTTATAGAGAAAGAGAGGAAGGAGAGCGACGGAGTGAGAGAGAGAAAACTCCTAAGAAACGACAACAAAAAATGTTAATATAAAAGTACAATCAACACCATTCCCTAACCCCATATAGGTTAACATGTCACTAATTCAAATTAACTTTTAAAATGACAAAAAAAATGAAAGGATGACTTGTAAAATCAACAAACAAATTCGCGCGCGCGCACACACACACACACACATATATATATATATAAGATTGCTGAATATCGGTGATAGAATATATGTAGATCGAAGACCTTGGTTTTATGGTCACAGGCGAGAAACTGACAGTCAGCAAGCGGCGTTGATTGTGTCTACGCTAGCTTGACTTTAGAGAGAGGGGGTGTTGTTGGATCTACAATATGTCAACATTTAAAAAATGAATGTCACAAAATAAATATTCCTATTTGTCTTAACACTTTTGTTCATCTTGTATATTGTGTGTGTAATCAATAATTTGGATGATAATATATTGTAAGTATCAATATAGATATATATATACACAAATATATGTATACTCATAAAAATATATTTATATATAAATATGTTTGTTTGTATATGCATCTCTAAATCAATATTCAAGATCCATCGGGGTCAAGTGACAGCATTCGAAGCTCACCTCTACGTTCCATTGCGTAAACATATAAAAAAAACTTAGCTTCGTCTGAGTCAAATCGTGGGGCACCCAGTGCGGCTCGATTGTAAATAATAATAGTAAGCATAACTGGGTAGGAAAGGTTATCGACAAGAAATTGTGCAAGAGATTAAAATCTAACCAGAAAGCTGAAAAAAAAACTTTGAAGGGTGATGGTGATACCAATTGTAGATGGAGCACTTGGAATTCTCCTCAAGGGCCTGAGAAAAGAGACTGGGAACTGGAGATCAGAGGAAGAATAGAGATCATTCTAACCACAGCACTGTTAATATTAGCAAGAATACTTAGTAGAGTCCTGGAAACCCAGGAGGAGACTTGGTGCCAATCAGACTTTATTGAAAAACCACCATTTAGACTGGTGTGAAAACCTCGTTGTGTGTGTGTGTGTGTGTGTGTGTGTGTGTGTGTGTGTGTGTGTGTGTGTGTGTGTGATAAAAAGTAAATTGTCGAAATAAAGAATTAAGAAATGAATGCAAATCCTCTCACTAATTCCATTTTCGTACTAATAACATACTTTTTTTTTATCATTAACGTTGATATAACGAGTCGATACATTGTGTTATGAATAAATCGTTTTATAGCGCTGCACATACGATATTTATCGCTCGAGGCGCTCGTGGAGTTATGGTTATTGTCGTAGGAAATGGGCTCGGGGAAACGAGTCCAAATCCTGGACAAGACTGTTCGCATTTCACATGGCACAAATAGTCTTTGGATAAGGTATCCAATGATTCTCCTTCCAGCTGTGGGTAAGTAGTAGGAAAGACTAGACTCGTTAATCTTTTTATGAGAACAGACCCCGGAGAAGGAAAATTCTTTATTCAAACCAGTTAAACTCCGTTTTAAAAATTGATCTTCTGTCACATCCTGCTCGTGTGGAGATGTTGCTAAATGCATACAAAATATTTATCCACCTCTCAAAAGAGTATGAGAGTGGATACCCTCGCAAGAACGCGAGGGCTGAAAGAATTGTCTAATTTTATCGGCATTTCCCTTTTTTAACCATGCCCCTACCTCTTTTGGTGTAATGGGGAGGTGCAGCATGGGATGACGGCTCCTGGAGCTGGACTTTTGGACGCTAAAGGTATAGAAGTGTGAAAAGTAGTGACATCAATGTGATGTGTAACACGATGGGTATTGTTATCTTAGATTTTAGGGGTTGAAATACGATGAAGGTTTAGATGGTAATGCCTTTTGTCTATTTGCAAGGAAACTACCACTGATACAAGAAGTACAATAGCACCAATGGATAGAGCAAATTTTCAGCTACAAAACACTTTTATTTTCCTATATAATCTCTACCACTAGATATGTCTTTTCGCTGGCGATCAACAAGAGATTGTACGCCACACGCCTAAGATGGTCTCTTCGAAAGTAATACCTTCTATTAATTGACACCAAATCTACAACAGAACACAATAGCAACATTGAATAAAGCAAGTTTTCAGCTAACAAACACTATTTTTCCACACTATCTTCAGCAATGCAGTTTCGTTAGCAATGCTACGCGTCTTCAATGGGAACTGAAAGTAATGCCTCCAATTTATTTCCACGGAAAATTCAATAGATACAGGGATAACAATAGCATCATTGTATAGGACACATTTTCAGCTACAACATACTATCTTTTCATCAAGTAACCACCGCTTGTAATGCAGTTTCGCTTGCTATAGATAACAAGCTGCTCTCACCTTTATGCATTCATATTTCTCTCGCATTTACTTCAGATTCGTATCTTGATCGAATTTGTCTCTCAGGAATTTTTTTGTAAGATCATATATGAAACTGGTTGCTGAATAATAGTTCTAACTTCTAGACTTCCTCTCTCTCTCTCTCTCTCTCTCTCATTATCTCAGTCCAAGTATTAGAGAAGCCGTTTCAATTAACCCTGGGCGGTGACTTGCAGACTTAATTATTCCACCACACACCAACAGTGACATTAAAAGTACATCAGAAAGAGAAAATCCACGATCTTCGTCAAGTGAAACACTTGACGAAGATCATGGATTCTTTCTTTATTATGTACTTTTTTCTTTCTTTTTCACTCTTTGTTTTTTTTTCTTTTTTATTTGAGTCAAGATCGTTTTTTATTTTTATTTTTACTTTCTTAGCTCTTCCCTCAGTAATTTTAGGAATTTCACTTATGCTCTCTTCTTTTCCCAAGCTGGGGCGCCTCGGGTAGCCTAATGGTTAGCAAGCTAGACTAGCAAACCTACACGGGTGAGTTCGAGTCTCATTGGGTGCCCAATTCATATGGCCTTGTGCCACATCTAAGCAAAAAGCTTAGTAAATTACCCCCCTATGAGTAAAATAGCTGAGTAGACTTGGATCTCCTACCTTGATGGTCAACTCGTCCATAGTCCAGAAGGACAAATTTGGATTCAAAACCGAGTTAATGTACTGTATCAAGTGAAACGTACTTGGTATTGAAATTGCGACAGCGTTACTGATGAGGTGAGGATGTGAACCTATGCCCTACAAAGAGTCTACAGGTTAGGGTGAGAGTTAGAAGTGTAAATAAACGCTTGCTTATAGGGTGACAAGTGTTTATAGGTTCTGAAGAAAACCCACGTGACACGTAGATACTTGTCCAAGAAAAAAATAGGAGACGAGATTCTCGTGATATCAGCGCAGAGACTTCAGAAAATTATCATTCAGTTGCCGATTAAACTGCAAATTGCTTTAATTTCTTTCTTTTTTCATTTCTTTTTATTTATTTATTTTATCTAGTTATTTATTTAGTTTTTGTGTATACGTCTTATAAAGATTTTGCTATCATGGATCCTTTTTCATAGTTTACGGTTTATATATATATATATATATATATATATATATATATAATGTTTATGTATTTATATAATTGAGGTTATATATGTATATTGGTGCATTTAAATATAATGTACATATATATATATATATATATATATATATATATGTGTGTGTGTGTGTGTGTGTGCGTGCGCGCATGTGTGTATGTATATATATATATATATATATATATATATATATATATACTTATGTTTAGATAGATGTGCATATGTATGCATATATTAATTATCTCTCTCTCTCTCTCTCTCTATATATATATATATATATATATATATATATAAGTAAGTAAAGTTGGCGACCATAGTTGAGGGTGACCCGAATACTCCCTTTTCAGTTGCTACTATCATTGAGTTTATAAATATGTATATCCATATCATTGTGTTAAATATACATACGTTCATACATATATATGAATATAAATACATAAAGTGTATGTTTCTGTATCATTGTGATTATATCTATCTTTATGTTTATATAAATATATATATATACATACTTTTGCTTATATATATATATATATATATATATATATATATATATACCATGGTGTTATATATATATATATATATAATAATCTAGTGTATATTTGTATAATTTGTCCGTATATATATATATATACTCACACACACACACACACACACATATATATATATATATATATATATATATATATATATATATATAAATATATATATATACCCGGTCGGCTGGAGACGAAGAATACACCGACCCCCAACGAGTGTCCTGATATGACGCTAAACAATCTGATGGTGAGGTTCCAGCTATAATGGGGCTTAGGAGAAAGCGGAGTACCTCTTCTTTGCAATCGCTCCCAGGTCCACTCTGGCCATGAGTGGTAGGAACTATTAGAGATCTAAGGGTCAAATAGAACTAAACTGTATGCTTATGCCAAACTGAATTGCTTGAAAAAGAACTGTTTTAACATGTAACTGTGTAAAGAAAAACTATACTTATACTAAACAGAATTGTTTTTTTTACAATTAAACTGTTTACTGAATTGTTTGAAATAGAACGGTTTATTTGTATAAAAACGAATTTGGCATTAAATAACCTAGAAAGATTGATATGCCATAAAACCCAAATAAACAAACTATATATATATATATATATATATATATACGTCATTGTGTATATATATATATATATATATGTGTGTGTGCGTGTGTGCATAAATATTTGTATACATCATAACATATGTATATATTCATATGTGTATGAATATATGTATATACCAAATATATGAATATATCATTATTTATGTGTATGTATATATATATATATATTTATATATATATACATCATTATATATATATATATATATATATATGATATCATTATATATGCATATATATATCATTATGTTTATTTTCAAATAAGAAAAAATTACCCAATTTAGTATCTGGGGGAAAAATTCCCTCTCAAAATAAAAATAAAAAATAAAAGCATAGGTACATAATCAACCAATAATGCATACCAAGCCGAAAGAAGCAAAAAAAACACCGACAGAATTCCTGAAGCAAAACGTAAGGGTGCTCAATACACTAATTAGAGCGAAATATGAATGCCTGCCGAGTCAAAAAATATCTACCAAGGTTTCACCTGAACGGATCATTTAGGACATTTACTTATTCATTTATTCATTAATCTTTTTTATTTTTTTATATGCTAATTTTATTCTTCCAAGCGGTTTTTAATCAGTAATATGTATTTTTTTAACCATCCTTTGATCAAAAATGCTCCGATGATCCGTTTACATGAAACCAAGGAAGTTTTTTCTGATTCTGCAGGTATTATATATATATATATATATATATATATAGAGAGAGAGAGAGAGAGAGAGTTATGTTTATATGTACTTATACATATATATATATAATGTATATATATATACGAATATATATATACGTTTATATATTATGTTTGTATATATATTTCCGTGTACATATATCTTTATGCATATATATATATATATATATATATATATATATATTTCAGTGTGTATATATATATATATATATATATATATATATATATATATATATATGTGTGTGTGTGTGTATTTATTTATATTTATTAAATATGTTATACATATATCATTATATATATATATATATATATATATATATATATATATTTCTCTCTCTCTCTCATTATGTTTATGTAGATTTATACACTAATGGCCATACATCGAATGTAGAATTAAATGAAATTTTTCATATATCCTATAGTCTCAGAACACTAACCGCATATAAATAATATATCCCTCTCTCTTTGTGTATATATATATATATATATATATATATATATTAGAATTATCATAACAAGAAAATCCGGCAAGCACCTTCATATGACATATGGAGGTGTCCTCGTGGTGTAATGGTTAAAGCGATGAACTGCGGAATCGTAGTACGCGAGTTCGTACTCCAGTCGCGCTATTACGTTCACTTTCGGGCAAATACCCTTGGGAAAGGTATGAACCCCCTTATTCTCCCTCCAGCTATGGGTAAATAGTAGGACGGACTAGGGTCTTCAGCCTTGGTGAGGCAACTAGTCTAGGAGAAGGAAAACTCTGAATTCAAAACCTGTTAAACTCCGCTTAAAAATTGACCTTGTGTCATATCCTGCCCGAGCGGAGGGGTTGGTAAATAGTACCTACATATGACATACGGAACACTGGACAGCTGTTTCGACCTTATTGTGTCTTATCAGTAGTGCACACCGTGATCTCTACTACTGGAGATCGAACCAACAACCACAGTATGCAGAAGCGGAAACTCTACCAATATATATATATATATATATATAGGCAGAAATTGTTATCTACGCGAGTTCTGTTAAGTACCACGGACTGCCTCTTTTTTATGATCTTCAAGTGAAGATGTTCAAGTCTTCCTACAATTCTTCGTATTTCCGGGTCGAGATGGCGTAGAAAAAAAACTATATTAGCCCTAGTGCTTTCGACCATTTTGCTGGTCATCTGAGTGAGTAGTGTTGTTTGGAAAAATGTGGGTTTTACATTTATTCGGAGTGGCTTTTTTTATTATAGATTATAGATTGGGTTAGTCCATAATATTAATAATAATGATAATAATAATTCTAAGAAAACCTTCATGTCTTCACTTGAAGATCATAAAAAAGAGGCACTCCTGTTATTTAAGAGAATGTCTCTCTCTCTCTCTCATTATATATATATATATATATATAATCATTAAGTATAATGTGAATTTTAATACCAATAGATATCTCTGGGTGAATTTCTTTTTTAGATTAATTTTTTCATACTCACGAAGGCGTCTACCTGGGTAGTAATGAACGAAGCGTTACTAATAAAATGTAAATTTAATGTTGAGTTTTTTCTTCTTTTTTTTTTTTTCTGGCAGAGAGCTAGTATTGTGGGATAGGAAATATGTTGTATGCGTTCGTAACTGATTACTTTGACCTCGACATTTGCAGGCAAAAATATGTTTCGAGTGTGCCAAACAGAACAAGTCATATTACACAAAAATCTGTTTTAGCCCTACACAAAAGATAGAATTTTCTTATTCACTGCACATGCCTTACATTTTGTGAACGATTTAACATAATTTCTTTTTTCACTTTCTTTATGTGTAAACTTGCAAATCTATCTTAACTGATTGACTTCGCCAGTGTTGACTAACAGATATTTCACTATGTTCTATAAATAAAATGTAACCCACTTTTAAAATAGATAAGATAAATAAGTGGTTCATTTTGACTTCGTGTCTTTTTTCATATTAATAAAAATTGAAAGAAATCTCTTTTTTCTACAAAGACAATTGGAGAAAAAAGACCCAACAAATTTAATTGAGATTAAAAGTTAAGTCTTATGTTGAAAACGAAAGGTTTGTAGGTAACAGTTTTGAATGAGCGAAAGGTCATTTGTTCGCACACAGTTAAATGTTTTCAATTATTACTATTTATTGTTTGCACACAGTTGAGTGGGCTTCGAGCTGACTAAGAGAAGAAGCAAAAGATACCCCGCAAAAACAAATAATTCTCCCTCCAGCTATGGGTAAATAGTAGGACAGACTAGGTTCTTCAGCCTTGGTTAGGCAACTAGTCTTGGAGAAGGAAAACTCTGAATTCAAACCTGTTAAACTCCGCTTAAAAATTGACCTTGTGTCATATCCTGCCCGAGCGGAGGGGTTGGTAAATAGTAACCCGCAAAAACAATCACGGACGCCGACTACGCTGATGACTTGGCGTTACTGGCGAATACGCCTAATCAAGCAGAGACACTACTGCATAGTCTGGAACGAGCCGCAGCTGGCATTGGCCTCCATGTCAATGCACACAAAACAGAATATATGTGTTACAACCAAACGGGCAACATTGCCACACTAGACGGAGCCTCTCTGAAACAAGTAGACAAATTCACCTACCTAGGAAGTAGCATCTCATCAACCGAAAAAGACATCGACACACGACTGACGAAGGCATGGACGGCTATCGATAGGCTCTCGATCATATGGAAATCAGACCTAACCGATAAAATGAAACGTAGTTTCTTCCAGGCAGCGGTTGTGTCGATACTGCTATATGGATGCACTACATGGACGCTAACTAAACGGCTGGAGAATAAACTAGACGGAAATTACACAAGAATGTTGAGAGCAGTATTGAACAAGTCCTGGCGACAACACCCCACAAGATACCAACTATACGGACACTTGCCCCCCATTACGAAAACTATACAAGTTAGGCGAACCAGACACGCGGGACACTGCTGGAGAAGCAAGGACGAGCTCATAAGTGATGTACTCCTACGGACCCCACATATGGCCGTGCAAAAGCAGGACGACCAGCTCGAACTTACATACAGCAACTATGTGAGGACACAGGATGGCGAGAGAGGGTCAGGGATATCCGTGCTGGCGGCACGACATGATGATGATGATGATTTGACACTAATAGTTCTATTTACACACAGTTAAATCGTCTCAAGTATTGCTACTTAATTGTAATAAATCTATTCAACATTATTCATTTGTTTGCACACAGTTCCAAGTATTGCTATATAATACTAAAAATTCAAATGGTTTCACGTTTAGAAAATTATTAGAGAGAGAGAGAGAGAGAGAGAGAGATGAATAGACTCGGATACATACATAGATAGATATGAACAGACTGGGTTATATATATATATATATATATATAGTCTGTTCATTTCTCAGTCTCTCTCTCAATATCTAATCATTTTCTAAACGTGAAACCATTTAGCTATATGCAAACAAATAATTGAAATTAAATTGAATTTTGTTTTATATAGCAATACTTGGAACCATAGACACGTGTGTGTGTGTGTGTGTGTGTGTGTGTGTGTGTGTGTGTGTGTGTGTGTGTGTGTGTGTGTGTGTGTGTGTGTGTGTGTTGAAATTTATATTATTCAGTATATATCCAATTATTATAAACATCCCATAATATATCTATCCGTCCTTATAAGTGTTAACCTTCTTCTTTATATCTCCGTCTGCTTAATTCGACAATCTGTTCACCTATCTAAGTAAATATAAAACGATGAACCCAAATTACTTTAAAATAATTAAAATAATTTGGGTTTATCGTTTTATATATACTTTTCAGTAACAATTTGACCAAATAAAGAGACAAAGTGAAAAAACCTGCTTTCCGTTTCATAGTATTGTGATTTGAAATTATACTAAATTCAACAATTTTCCAGCTTTTTTTTTTTTTAATATTATGTATATAAACAAACATCTTGGACTTCTTAGAATTAAAATTGTGATTAGTTTCTAAATTTTGTCTGACCAAATAGTTATTTGTGTTTCCTTTTTTTAAATCTCTAATGTATTCATTAATTCGTTTTTTTTTTTTGTTGTTTTTTTGTTTTTTTTTTGGTGGGGGTGCTACGGCCAGATTCACCGACATATTTTATTACAATCTAGACATGGAATTTCGTAAACTCCTTACCTGGATTTGATATGGGTATAGTTATTTTTATTATTAATTAAATTCCTTGAAGAACGCTGCCAACGGAAATAGAATGTTTAAAACTATCATCTTTTTCCTTTCTTTTAATAAATTTCAATTCGCCCTGATGAAGGTCTAAGAAACCGAAATATTTTACATTGGCAAATAATTCACAAGATAAAATCATCCTTTGAAAACCTTGAGCACATTTTCATTCTGTCGTATTTATTTCCAGTTTTTTCCCAGATACATACATACATACATACATACATACATATATATATATGTGTGTGTGTGTGTGTGTGTGTGTGTGTGTGTGTGTGTGTGTGTGTGTGTGTGTGTGTGTGTTTATATATATATCGGCAGAGAGAAATAGATAGCTAAATAAAGGGATTGAGATAGATATGAAGTTAGATATGGATAAACTGGGATAGATAGATAGATAGATAGATAGATAGATAGATAGATAGATACTGGGATAGATGGATTGATAGATAGATATGAAATTAGAGAAACATAACAATAAATATATAAACATTTTTCTTGTTTTATTTGACTTCTATTTTGTGGGATATATATATATATATATATAATGCACCTTATATATGTGGGTTTTAAAAATCAAATGTTTTCTGTAGAGAAAATGTAATTATGTTAGATTCGATTGTGTCTCTTTCACTACCCATCCCACCCGAAGTGTACTCTCCTACTGCTGTCCTCTTTTCTCTCTCTCTCCACAGCTCTCCTTTATTTTCCTTTGATCTCCACGTTGAAGCTATTTTTACGCCTCTAACTACCAGTCTCACACTCTTACCACTTATTGATGTCCTTTGAAAGAAACGAAGACGATTTAATTTATACAAGCATTTATCTGATCTTTATGCATGTTCCGTGACCTTTGTATAAAAAATAATTGGCCCAAATGCGCATCCTTATAATTTATGAAAGATTGTTCGTCATCAAATTGTTTATTTCTTGTCCGTATTATTCGTTTAACGATTCCTTTACCCGTTTGATTGCATTTCTACGGACGCACACATGCCCACATTTCTGAAAATGACATGATAAAATCTGTCATGAATTTGGAATGTGATCTGATGACACACTGATTGCTCTACAACGGTCATGTATGTATTTACCCAACCTCTTCACCATGAGCTGGACGTGATACATGGTCTTTTTAAAGCGGAGTACAGCTGGTTTGAATTCATTTTTATCTCTAGACTAGCTGACTAACCAAGGGTAAAGGCCCCAGGCTACCCAACTATATATTCATAGGTTGCGAGAACAGATAGATTCATGCCTTTTTAAAAGGTATTAACGCGAAGTGAATTTCAAAAACCTCGTCGGAGGATTTCAACTTGGTTCAACTAGTACCTTACAACAGTCATGTAATATCACAAATAGTCTAGTTATTTTAGAAACTGCATAAGATCATAGTAAAGTATTAGTAATCATGAAAACCCCTTTTTATTATTCTCTAATTTGCACATCAATTGGACTGATTTAACCTTGGAATGGTATCCAGTCTTGAAGAAGTTTTGTATCCTTCTTGTGGCGGTGGCGGTAGTGTTGGTAAACACGTATGAAATATTTTGTTGAAAGCATTTATGATTTTGGAAAGCAGAAATGTTAATACTCCCACAAAAATAAATACAAAATGAGAAAAAAAGAATGAATATATACATGATTGTTATAACATTAATTCAAATTTTATGTAATATAAACACATTTTCATGGGTACCAATACTACACTCTGATCAGAGAACGAAACTTTGATTTTGTGCTGAGCTCACAGACTCTCCCCCTCTTATCCGAACAGAAAGTTATGCGCGTGCTCACACACATACACGCAAGATTTAAGAATTAAAAGTTCATCCACTATTTTACTTGCCGCTCATTATATAAACTAGAAAAAATATGAATTCTCCGGGCGGATGTATTGAAGTTTTAATATATATAAAATGATAAATCAAATGAGAAAGACTAACGAAACTAAATAAGAATGCATATAAAAAGATTACACTTCATTTTAATTGATTGGTAGGATTGCTTTTATACTTTTCAGAATAAAACAGTAATATTAGAAATCAGTAACACCAAGTAGTTATTTACGAAACCCGATTTTGTTAAAACAAGTCTACAAATTATTCTCACTATATACTATGTAAACTTTTTTCTTAATATGTTCTTTATATATATATATATATATATATATATATCCACGCGCTCTCGCTCCCAGTTTTCCTGGCGTTCGCGGTTATCGTACTAACCGCCTGGTCCCAGGGGCACTGTTCCTCCGGGTAATTCCTGCTTGGTGGGGTTGAGTTCATAGCTTGGCGCCCTAGGCGCTCCAGTATGGGAAATGCCAAAGAGGTCAAGCATTTTTTTGTGACGCCCGCGTATAAATTTCGATTCGTGCATGGTCTCGTCTCCAACTTTAAAATGACCAAGTGTCAAATCCTACCTGATAAATATCAATCTCACGGTCTTATCCAGCCGTTGGTTTTCTGGGAGACTGCCTGGTATTCCTGTCCAGTGGGTATTATTAAACTGAATAACCTGGTTCGGGAAGGGTCTTCCTCCTCAGAAAATACCTACTTGGCTGGGTATATCACTTGCCGCCTGAGGTACCCGAGGGGAGTCAAATATTTTTGTGATGGACATGCATTAGTCGATTTGTGCTTGCTCCTACCATAAAATGATTTCCTATTCAATCTGACTCGGTGGGAATTTACATAGATATTGCTTTAATAACATGGAACTTTTTAAGCAAATCTTACTCAACTAGACTTTGACAGAGACATCATTAATAAATACAATGTTAATTAATATTAGATAATGTTTATTTAGTAATCACTGGGAATATAGCGTAAATAACTAAGAGATTTGTGACGTCAGTGGTGACGTAGTTTCGGTTACAGACAAGCAGACACATAATCTTCATTATAATAAGATGTGTGCGTGTGTCTATCTCTTTGAACATTTTATATACGCGCGCGTGCGTATGTATGTGTGTGAGAGAGAGAGATCTGAAAAACAAGATAATAATTATAAAATTCGTGATGGTAATCATTCAGATTTTATGACTAATAACTTATTGTAAGTCGTGTGAATATTTGACCATTGTTTGTTCTTATTTATAAACACACATTGGCCTCTGATTTCACATTGATCTTTTTAATAACTAGTTACATAAAGATTCTGATAGATTAAATAGATAGCAACCGCTGCCCCCTTTGCATGACGAGACGCCAAGAAAATTGGTTTGATGGCCGAAGCCAGCCAACTTGCCGCACACCAAAACCAGTTCTGAATTCTACTTTCGTACACTTCTTATTTTCCGGGTGCCTTTGGAAGGCATGAACTTAATTATCCTCGGATTCTTTATCTCCCGTCTTTGATAAAGAAAAATGGATATTCAGGACGATGTTTGTAAATTACTTTCAGTAAGCACGCCTAGCATAACGGTTGTCGTCGTAGGAAGTGCAATGTGAGATCCGAGTTCAAATCCAGCTGTTTGCATTTTACAACGAACTTTGGGAAAGGCATGAATCCATCTGTTCTTTCTCCAGTTATGGGTAAATAGTAGGGCAGAGTGAGTTCTTTGGTATAGGAAAAGAAAAACTCTGAATTCAAATCTGCTGAACATTTTAACTTTGTCACATCCTGCCCGTGGTGAAGGGGTTGGGTGAATTCTAACTGTCGATTGTTTTCCGTAGTCATTAACAAAGAATTATAAGGACAACTGAACACCTACTTTCTCTTGTTCACACAACGTTTCAACTTGTACATTCTCCGGCATATTCTGTTAGGAAAGAAATTCTTGTTTTGATCTCTCTGTTGAGTTGCACAAAACAAAAACACTTTTAAACTGTTCTCAGAGCTTTTTACAGGCCTTCATGTCTGTTGGGTAGTGAAAGCCTCAAGTTCGATTCCAAGCTGACACGCTTTGATGTCTACTGTTTCTTAGACATTTCATACTTCACAGTGGTATTCCTTATCTATTAAGATTTCATACCAGTGGAGTGGTGTATTTGTCTTTCTTTTCCCTTATCTGATTTTCATTATTTTTTAAGCAAAAACTTTTTAAAAAGTCAATTAAAGCGAAAGAAACGAAATGTCTGAATTTGAATTTAAGTTAATAAAAAACAAATGGTCTGGTTTTTATATCTAAAAAATTCGGGTTTTGAGGTAAGGTGTCTGGATTTTTGTGGAATGTTTCTAAATTTTCATTAGAAATTTCTCATCATTTCTTTGAAGATGCAGATCTAATATTTAAAACATAAAGCGTCTGCTGAAATAAATATTATCACAAACAAATATGAGTAATTTTTAAAGGTTTTTCTTTTATATGGAATTATTTGCTCTGTATTTCAATTTATTATCATTTTACATTGAGCTCTCAGTTGGATTTTGTATTACATGTATATTGAAAAAAGAAAATCTTAAACTAGAATCGTTCCCACCATCGGGTGACTTGGCTTTGGATAATATAGTAGAACATTAGACAACCCAAATGGATATTATTTGGTATTATTTATTCCAAATTACACAACATTGATATTTTAGTTAAAATTGTTTTATATTGAACGATTTCCCTCGTCTATATTTTTTTTTCATTTTTACTACGTTTCGGCCATATGATTTATGGGTTTATTCAATTTATTCAACTGGTGGTAGAATACAAATATGATTTTTTTAATCGCTTGAAATTGCTAAAGTGAAGTTTTTCTTTCTTTCTCCATTTTTTACGATGTTTCACTCTTTTACTCTTCGGCGTTCTTCTGGTAGTGTCGTAACCGACTGGTTGTAATGTAATGGCTTCAATTGACCGAACTTGCTTGTTGGTATGTTCAGTTTCTGTTAAGGTCGTAATCTACAATAATTGAAAACGACACTCGGGCATTATTGTTAAATATGCATTTGGTTTCTTTTACGTATTCTCGATCTATCGGTTTCTTTTCCATATTTCTGATCTATCGGTTTCTTTTCTAAATTTCCGATCAATCGGATTCTTTTTTGCATTCCCGATCTATTGGCTTCTTTAATGGATTTCTGATATATCGGTTTCTTTAATGTCTTTCTGATCTATCAGCTTATTTAACGTATTCCCGACCTATCGGCTTCTTTAACGTATTCCCGATCAACAGGATTCTTTAACGTATTCCCGATCAACAGGCTTCTTTAACGTATTCCCGATCAACAGGCTTCTTTAACGTATTCCTAATTTAACGGTTTCTTTAGCGTATTCCCGATCTATCGGATTCTTTTTCATATTCCCGATCTATCGGCTCTTTTTACGTATTTCCGATTGATCGAATCCTATCAAATTGATCAATTGTAGCTTGCAACTGATGACAAATCAGTGTTCAAGTTTCAATGGTATTCACTTTCAGTTAGAATTTAAATACGATCTTATTAATTATTTGAAATTGCTAAAGGGAATATGTTTGTCACGATCACTCATAGTAAAAATCTATAACCACCAGATGAAGGCCGGAGAGTAATTGACCGAAACGTCACAAAATTAAATAAAGAAGGAAATTGGTCCAAACAATAAAACAGTTAAATAACAATATGAATAACTTACCCCGTCGAACAAAATACAAACAAGAATTGAATTAAATTAATTTTGTTTCTCGGAGAGAAAAATTTATTTAATTCTTGATTGCTTTACAATTTTTCGGAGAGTCAAATAATAGGGATAATGATTCTCTTTGATATTCTTTTCAGGACTTTTGACCAATATATTTTTTGTTTGGATTCTTAAATTAAGAATCTAAACAAAGGATATACTTATCTAAAGTCCTAAAATAACATTTTTTTGGTGGAATAGCGTTGTGGACATCGTAGTAAGCGAGTTCGAACTCCTGTCGAACTTTTATGTTCACCTTACCCTTGAAAAAGATATTAAACTCCTGATCCTCCCCCAAGCTATGGGTTAAATAGTATCACTGCTGTCCTTCTACAAGGATGGCCCTACCATTAGGTTACCCACGAAGGTTGATATGCCATTAAACAAAGAAACTGAAACCTAAAAGGAATATTCAAATGAGTATTGTTATCTTTGTTTTTTTCATTAAAACATTTCACTCAACTCTATTCTTCTTATTGTCCGGTTGGCGTGGCTAAGAATATGCTGACTGTATCTCTCGCAGAGCGAGGTAAGAACCCAGCGCAAAGGGGGTCCAGGCTGATAGTGAAGCATTAGTTCTGAAACCCAAGCAAGTGGGGAATACTCTTTCAGGTACCAATTATGGTTCAAATAGTTCTGTTTAAAAAATTATTCGTGTTCGATTAGACCTTTTACAAATAACAACTTATGAAACAATGCCACAAAAATGTAAATATGAACTTGGTTCCCAAAATTCTAAGCATAAGATAACCCTTCACGAGTTGACATGCCGTAAAAATCAATCTATATTTCTTACGTCTGAGATAAAGCATTGTCATTGCTCCATGAATCCTTTTGACAATTATTCTCACCTTTATTGCTTTGATCACACTAAAACCAATACATTCTCAGGCCTTTCTCATCTGAAATTACGAGATGAAATTACATACAGAATGAATATATCTGAAACGTAAATAAAAGAAAACACAGTTTTAGTGTCATTATAAATTCATTTTGACAGGTTTTTGATTACTTCTTCACCAGATGGCAAACATTCTTTTTTTGGTGTTGAAGTCGGCAATGTGCGAGTTTATTTTCTTAATACGAGTGAAACCATATATTGGACTTTTATGGAATAGTTTTTTCTTCATTTTACGTGAAACTGAATACCGTTCCGAAACTCTGGGTAAGATAGAGTACTCCTCATTGCCATTACTCCCAGTTCCACTTTTATCCAGAGAGGTCATTCGTGTTAGGGTCCCGTCTATGCATCGAATAGATTTGTTTGGAAATTATTCATATTAGATAGAAATATTTGAAACCATATAATCGCTTGCAAATTATTGGTATGCAATAGAAATACTTGAAACCATACGACTGTGCGAACAAATAATTATTATCAAATAGGAATAGTTATTTGAATCCATATGTATAGATTATCGGTATTAGATAGGAATAATATACAAATTTGTACAATTAATTCATTTAACAAAAAGTGCAATAACCGCCCCCTCCCCAAAAAAACAATGAAACATTGAAAATATAGTTATTACAATTAAACATTTGCAAGTGAATCAAATTTTGACATTAAATAACCACAAGGACTCGATATGCCATTGAATAAAGCAAAGTAAATCTTTTTTGTGTGATCTTTTAGTTATAAGTTGACTAATTTACATTTATCTTCAAAAGTAAAATAGTAAGTATTTAACTTGACTTTCCACTCACTTCGCGTGACGCCCGCAAAAACTCGAGAATGGAGGTAGGTATATAGTTAATAATGCATTGATATATAGCTTGAAAAAAGCATAACATTGTCTCAAATTAATCAAAGTCACTTTAATAAATCAACTTGATCTATTTTTGATAAATTTTTGCCAAATTTTTCACAATTCATGAAGTGAACAGAACAAAATTCCATTTCCATCCCAAAGTATCTTCAGCTATCCCAAAGTATCTTTAGCTACCTAGCCTGTGTTAACTTATTAAATGTTCTGTCACATTTTTCAGACGTTTTGCACAGAATTTGATCTTGGCTCTCTTGTCATGAGTACCTTCTGGCCCTCATACTTGGAATGCCCTCTTAACGCCATCCAGAACTGTTGAATGTGAGTTTTTGTTGGTCATCCAACACTGGTGTGTTTATTTGTAGGGACCTATTGGATAACGTTGCTTATGTCCGTCCCTACTTCACCAACAATGCCTTGCGAGTCTACTGCCCTTACTTGGATGGTTTTCGAAGTGAGGGGTTAAGTGGCCGTACAACTGTTGTTTTGAAGGGTGCTGCTTTCAAGATTTGTTCAAAACATCACACCGTATTGTATTGTGCAGTCACTCTCTAGCTTTTTCTCCGAGCGATTTGTTTGAGTGTAAGTGGTGCAACCATATATTAGTACTACAATGTATAAGCCTGGAAGAATTCCCATTTTATGTTTTCAGAAAGATCAGATTTCCATATGGTCGTTAATTTGTCAATAGCAATCCACGTTTTACCTATACGTACGTTGATATCACTTTCAGTAGATGAGATATTGCTACCGAGGTGTATGAACTGATATATTGATTTCAGAGGCTTGTCATTTAATGAGGGTTGGCAGAATAGTTCATAGGCAAACCAAGATATTATAATGAAATGTGACTAACTGAGGTTTATTTTTTCAACATAGTCCCGCTCGAGGTCCAGACACTTCTTCCATTGGTGTTGCAGTGATTGGATCCCATTAGTCAAAAACGTCATCAACAGCAGATATAATGTCAGCCTATGAACTTTTTGGTCCACCTTCATATTACTTAGCTGAAAATTAATTCATGAACTCAGTATTTTCTTGCCCAGTCAGCTGGGGCTGTAGAATACACCGACTGCTTCTCTGCAGAGGGGTAAGACCCCCCCCCAACGAGTGTCCTGGATATGACACTAAACAATCTGATGGTGAGGTTCCAGCAATGCTGGAGCTTTGGGGAATGCGGAGTACCCTTTCATTGCCATCGCTCCCAGGTCCACTCTGGCTCGGAGTGGTAGTACCTGATAAGGGTCCTATCTATGGGTTAAATAGAACTACGTGCTTCTTTCACTATACTGATTTTTGCATTTAAACTGCGTATTTATGCTAAGCTGAATTGTTTAAAATAGAACTGTTTTGACATTGGAACTGCGTACTAGTGCTGAACTGAATTGCTCGAAATAGAACTGTTTTTGACGTCTAAACTGTGTACTTTTGCTGAACTGAATTATCTGAAATAAAACTGTTTGACATTTAACTCTGTGTATTACCCAGTCAGCTGGGGCTGTAGAATACACTGACTGCACCCCTGCAGAGGGGTAAGACCCCCCCTAACAAGTGTCCTGATATGACACTAAACAATCTGATGGTGAGGTTCCAGCAATGCTGGAGCTTTGGGGAATGCGGAGTACCCCTTCATTGCCATTCCTCCCAGGTCCATTCTGGCCCGGAGTGGTAGCACCTGATAGGGTCCTATCTATGGGTTTAATAGAATTAACAGCATACTTATGCTAAAATGAATTGTTTGAGTAAAACTGAATAGTTTGAAATAGAAATGACTTTTACAATTAAACCGTACTTACATTTAAACTGCGTGCTTATGCTTAACTGAATTATTTGAAATAGAACTGTTTTTCGACATTAAAACTGTATTTACACTCAACCGAATTGTTTCATACAACTGCTTGAATAGTTAGAAATGGAAATGTTTTTGACCATTAAACTGTGTACTTATGCTAAACTGAATTTTTTTTAAATAGAACAGATTATTTACATAAAAATGGATTTGGCGTTAAATAACCCACAAATGTTGATATGCCATAAAACCCAACAAACCAACCAACCATTAGTATTTTCGTACATGATCAATATTGATCTGGTGATTTCAATCAAGGTTACTAACCTGAAAAATAAAAATTTTCTTGACTGATCACCTTTGAGAACATAGGCAAGTGGTGACCGCTGTAAGCTTGATTTTTACCGACTTTTCATAGTCTTCGTTTTATATCTTTTGTTCTCTGTGTGTCCGGCTCACTGCAGATAGAATTGTATGTACAGGTTAGTCAAGCGTCTCAAAGAGAATAGTTTGAGCGTGGGTGACTAAACTAGACGTGAGAGACACGAAAATCTCAAACACTTATTCTACTACTACTACAACTCCTAGTCAAACAATTTCAGCTACAAATATTTTTGTGGGTTGTTCTTTTTTTCTATATGTTGTATTTTTTTATTTTCGTTTTATTTTTATTATCACAAAATAAATAAACAAGCAAACGAAGGTGAAAGGTGGAGAGCAAGAAGAAAGAGTCAAAGAAAAAAGGAGAGTAAGGTTTTAAAACGAAGAGCATTTTTAATGGCTAGAGGAGAAGGTTAAAGAAAATATCACGAAATTGTCTTCGCAAAGGCTGTTCAACCCTAAATACGAAAAGAAAAGAGAATTTTCAGGAGAGAGAGGGAGAGAGAGTGAGTGAAAAACAATAATTATTTAAAAGTGGCACTTATCAATTACAAGGAATTTATCGAGAAATGCATCTGACCCATTTGGATTTGTTTCAGTACCCGTTGGATCTTTACTACAAAGACGGCAAGATCACAAAATCGAACTTTGGAAAATCAGCAACTTTATTGGTTTTGCTGAGGACAATTATTTCCTATGATTGATTTGGTTTGTATCAATAGCCACTAACCAGCACCATCTATTGATCTTGTAAAAATACCCCTAGGTTGATATAGTTGACCCTAATTCACACCTTTATCAATCTGCCTGAAACAATATTTCAGTTTACAATTTTTTCCGATAAATTTCACTGGGTTTTTCGACACGAAAACAAATTTTATTCTTGAGCCGAAGATTTTCAATTTCAAAAAATCCCAGGTACTGTAATATTTTGCACGACTAACAATCGAGTGAATCTTTTTGCAGTTTTGGGTTATTTTGAACATTAAAATGCTTCCTCGTTTAAAAAAAATTGCTTTTTAGATAGGCGAGAGTTTTGTGGTATCTGCTAACTGCAAAAACATTTTTGGCTAATTATAAGTCACGAATGAAAATCATTTTTATTTATGAACTTAAAGAAGGAACAAAATTAATTGAAAAAGGAAAATCTTTAAGCGAAAAAACAAAAAACAACAAATTTATAAAAACTAAAAATCTTTTTTTCCAATTTCAAATCAAACCGTATAAAAAAAGCTGCCACTAACATTATTTTCATTTTATCCTTTACATTTTCACTGGCACCATAAAAAAAAATTAAAATCTTTTAATCTAAAAAAATAATAATAATAAAGTGATTTGTTTAACTGAAGAAGTTCTACGAAACGATTTTCCTTTCAGTTTTTTCTCTTAAGATACAAATAAAAAAAAGCTGAATTATTTTTTAATGTATCTAGATTGATCAGCGAAGTAATTTGTTCTATTTTGCGAAAAACACAATTATCAAAATTAATGAGAAAATAGAGGCTCTTTTTTAAGTGTGGCCGTTTTAAATTGCAAATTATAACTTTTGCTTATTGCGCCAAGCGGGGTTATGTGATTAGTAGTGTGGAAAATTTGAATACTGCTGTATTGTCTCTGCTGTACCCGTTGCATTTCAATTATGAATTCAGAAGAATCGAAAAAGGATAAATGTCTACTATGAGCTTCACGGAATTTCCAGAAGCGACAATGCGAAGTCGGAAAATGTGCTGAATGGAAACAAATTTGGAACTGTAAATTTAAAACTAAGATATTTGGAGACCTTTTAACAGGGTTTTGAAATGATGAGTGATTAGATAAAAAAAAAAGTGATTGGATTTTTTTTCCATCATCGAACATTTTGTGAATTCTGTTTCTCTGCTTGTTTCGAGTTTACAAAATAAGGAAAAGAAAGTAAAAAGGAAAGACGACAAACTGATATTTTATTTCAAAACCTTACACTTTGAAATTTCCTGTAAAAGCACTGCCGCCATCCTCAAACCCCTCACTGGATTTTCTTCACACAGAAAAAGCTCACCTACACACACACACACGCGCGTGCGCGCACGCGCATGCGTGTGCATACCGATACATATGTGTATTTAAACATGTTTGTATTTTAGCCAAACGATTTTTGTATACCTTCCATAACATATTTACACACACGCGTTTACTTCTTGTAATTAGATATACTCTAACCGAAAAATCAAACTATAACAAAAAAATTAAAAACACAAAATATAGATTAAATGTTAACTATTGTTAGTGAATTTTCTACATAAATTCCTTCATTTTCGCTTATAAAATTGAATATTTTTCATTTCATAAAACACACCACTTGCATAATTTTCTATACAGTATTAATAATTATAGTATTTCCCTGTAAATGTATGTACAACTTGTATTTTTCTCTTGCTCGGATATTTATAGAAATAAACTTATTCATCTCTCGATTGTACAAACAAGTTAACAAGGAATATAGGTCACTTGATAGATAGATAGATAGATAGATAGATAGATTTACACTGGCAGATAAAAGATAGACAAAGAAATTCACATGGACTTTTATATTATGTCTCCTAAAAACTTTATTGAAGCTGTTTTTGAAAAGAATATACGTGCTTGTTGAACATAAAATCATTTTGAAAACATTTTTCTAAATTAGTTTTAAAGAAAGTGTTTAAAAGACCATCTTTTCAACCGGTCCATTTTTGCTCTTGAAAACATTATTTTCTATGTAACATTCAAGCGACCATAACAATAATTATTGTATGACAAAACATTTCCTTTTTTCAATTAGATATTGTTTTTTATATTTTTTACTTTGAAAAAAAATTAGTTCAACAGACCATTTCATTTATACTAATCCCTAAAGCAATACTTTGTTTTATTCAAAACTTTTTCTGCAAATGGAATGGAATTTTTTGCAAAATTCTTCATGGATTTAAATTTTTTTGCAAACAATTAGAATTAATCCAGTTT
Organism: Sepioteuthis lessoniana; assembly: GCA_963585895.1. NCBI lineage: Eukaryota > Metazoa > Mollusca > Cephalopoda > Myopsida > Loliginidae > Sepioteuthis > Sepioteuthis lessoniana. Next base: position 20,207,430 of record OY757942.1, read on the forward strand.
GTATTATGACCATTTTCTATTTCGTTTCTCTAAATGTTGATAGATTTATTTTGGTATTATAAGCTTTATTAATTTAGTAAATAAACGTAAACATTTGCGATAATAAACCGTTATAGTAAATATATATTTAGGAAGCAATACAGTTCTCAAATACTTATTTACCTCAAAAACAAAAAAGTGTAACATTAAACGCACGCACACACACACACACACACACACACACACACACACACACACACATATATATATATATATATATGTATATATTTATATTTGGATATATGTTTAAACACCTTTAAAGCACACACACACACACATAAACTTTATATAAACACTGACATTCGTTTCATGCTTATAAGAGACTAAATCTATGCTTATTTCTTGTACATGACGCTAACTAATCTGAGTTTTTTATCCAAAAGAAAAGTATATATTTTTATTTTAGAAGTCTATAAAAGTGGCCAATATAAACTGCATTATTTCTAAAAGTATGTTATTACCCAGTAAGTATACCGACCCTTCCCTTTTTCCTGTTTCGTTATAAATGCCACTGACTGGACTAATTACTACAACTGCAGTAATGATAATAGTAATAATCTTTCCAATAATAATAACAACAACATGTTCAATAATTCATCAATGACATCATCCATTGATCACGAGGAAAGATCGTTCATCAAGCACAAAGCTCGGCTAAATCCTTCACCAGACACCGACCCCTGGTGCCTGTTTTGTAAGACTAACTTGAAAACCGAACACCTGCCTTACAAAGACATTTTTGACGAAAGGCTACTCTTGGATCGGTTAATTGAGTCGCGTCTCGGCTTGGAGTTGGACGCGACCTTACCGTCTGCCTTCCTGTGCTACAGGTGCGAAAAAGAACTTCAGCGAATGAGCTGGCGCGACAGTACAGCCCGCGGAGATATGCAATCAAAGCTGGAGTCTAACTTACACCTGTGGCCGCCCCAGTCGTCTCTGCCGGCTCCTGGCGAAGGAGGGACTGTCTCTGCTAAGAGAAACTCAACAAGCGAGCATCGGCGCCTCTTCACGAAGGACGCGGTGTCATCTTCAACTTTTGACAGTCTGGAAGCTCGTGCTGCTTCTCACGCCGTTACAATGACATCAAGAGAGAGTAGAGACGGAAAAGAAGAAATCCAGGCGGGAAAAGTAGAAAAAAAAGAGAAAGAAGATCATGATGGGGAAGAAGAGGACGACGAAGACGAAGGGACTTTAGATGACACCACTACTTATATTCTATATTCTACACCGACTGGCACGTTGGAAACGAGGCTCTTATCTCACGAATCTTCGTGGAGTCCATCTCGCAAACGAAAAGAGGGGAAATCTCGTAGTAGCAGTCGACACAGCAGTGGGGGCAGTGACAAGTATAGTCACTTAGAGTCCAGTTCTCTTCCTCGGGACTCTACCTTTGGAGATCAGCTTTCGCTATCCGCTTCGAGTCGCCTGAACAAGACTGACCTTAGTAGTGGTCAAGACAGCAATTTTAACGAGTTAGTTTCAGAACAAAGGAATCTGGAGATGAGTGTTCCCGAGTCTAGTACGTTTAGAACTTCGTCTGTGACGACATCTAGACTTTGGGAGCCGTCGGAAAAACAGGAGCGGGAAGATACACTGGTGGACGATGATGAAGACTCGAGGGAGTCCGAAGAAGATGCTGTTACCACTACTACTACGACCACGACGACTACAACAATGACCACGCCCAAAGGAACGACCCAGTGGACAAAAACGACAATAAAAACGATCTGGGATGATGTTGATGAACAAGAGGAAATGGAGGAAGTTGCCGTTGAGGTGGCCACCCCATCTACGCCCCTTCCTTCATCGACAGAAGCGGCCGTTGCTGCTGCTAGTGCGGCCACCAAAAAAGCATTTAGCCATAGTCCGGACACACGCCGAAGAAGACGAGAACATCGACATTCAAACAAAGAAAATAACGAGGAAGACTACCGTGCAGATGAAAAACGAAAAAAAAGTGATCAGGCAGGACAATGGTCAGAAAAAAGAGATGATAACTATCAAAGCGCAAACCTTGATATGGACACATCAACAAGAACCACTCAGTATTATGATTGCAGTCGGATGGACTCTGGCCGTCCGAGATCTCTTCAGCTCGCCGGTGACCATTTGGGAAACGTTTGCTTGTATCGCGGGAACTACGGTGATGTTAGCCGTGATTTTGGTGAAAAAGAAGAGAAAGACAAGATTGTTTCCTCTGAAGTTGACACGCAGTTCATGAGTCCAGAAAATGCCCAATACACAAAATTTTTACATAGTACCCCCGTTTACAGTGCCAATGACTGGACTATTAAGAAAGATGAACAAATCGAATATTATAGCAATAACAATGAGGAATTTAAAGAAACAAAAATGGAAGCTGATTACTACTATATCGAAAAGAAAGAGAAGAAAGAGAACGTAAATAGTTCCAAAGAGGAAAAAGAGGAAAAAGAAGAAAGAAACAGAAGAAAAGAAAGAAGCGAGTATTACCCCAGTCAGCATTACGAACGGCAAGATACTGTCGTGTGCCGAGAGTTCCCTTACCTCCCGTCACCTGATCTACAAACCAGTAATTACAGAAACGATGTGGAGGTTGGGGGTAGCGGTCGGGTGGATGATGGCTTCAGGCCGCCGCACGGGGACCAAAAAGAAACTATTATCAACTCGTCACTTACAAGTCTAGGGTACCAATCAACCGAATTTAATAGCGGATACCTCCCCCACAACTACCCGGATAACAGAGGTCGGAACGTAAAAGAACATTGGTCTACCACCTCTACGGCGAATAGTTACGTCGGAGTGGACATAGGTCAGATCCATAAAGACGAAGGTAGAGCTGCAACCATTGGGTGGACGGACAGTGAGCCAACCACTAAACCTGTGGAGAACGACAGTTATTTAAAAGATCCCGACCCAACTCAGTTGAGTTTAACCGGTTATACGAATTTCAATTTTGACCAAGAGGAAGATTCTAACGAAGAAATGTATCCTGCAGATCAAGGTTCACATCAGTTTTGGGATAAAGCCAGTTCCTCGAAGAAATATGGTAAAGGAGGAGGTGGTGGTGGAGGAGGAGGAGGAAATGATGATCCAAGAGCATCGGATACGAGCTCTCCCTCGCATTTGAGAAGGCAGGGTTCGAAAGAGTCCAGATCGAGCGGCCGACACAGAAAGAGACGACACAAGGGCAGAAAACGTGACCGGTCAAGGGATAGTGAAAATTCGAACGACTCAAGTAGTAGTAGTAACCCCGTTGTGCAAAATTATGAGGAGTTCGGGAGCAGCGTGAAGGAGTTCGACTGTACTCATTACGAAGAGCAGGATAACTCGAGGAAAGACGAGGAGGGAGTTGGTGCAACAGCTACTGCAGTATGCTCCGAACAGGTGGAGGAAAGTGTCCTCCCCTCAGGCGATTGGTATGGAAAGGTGGAAGAAACTAAAGGTGGCGACGCGACATCGAGGCAGTTGTGGACGACTGCAACCGTCGGCAGTGACATCGGGGGTGGGGCGAGGTGCACTCCTTCACCCGAAATTGATCATTTACCTTACAAACTCTATTCTGACGATTACAGACGCAGCTATTACGACAACGACGGTGGAGACGGCGGCGGCGGCGGTGGTGTTGGAGGAGGAGGAGGAGGAGGAGGAAACAACAGCAGCAGCAACAACAAATACGAGAGAGAAGAAAAGACACTTGATCAAGACAACAACAACGTTCTTAATAATTCTAATGATGAGTTTTGCAACGCCGAACGAGAATCAACGAGAGTAACAGGGACTGAGGCTTGTGTCACTTCCACTTACGACTCCTTGGAAGCAAGGCCGGAGAGTTATATTCGAACCGACGACCACTACCGGCAAGGCGATTCTGAAAAAAAGGACACTGTCTTGTTTTCTGCCCCATATCACGGTCAAACGTCCGGTTTTGCAGAGCTAGCGTCATCCTTGGGGAATCAGCAGTTGTCTTACCCCTCCTCTCTTCACTGGGACTCCGCAACTCAAGCTGTTTGCACGACACAGTCAGATACGGATTACATAAGCTCGACTTCATATAGTTATCAACACATCGCACCTTACACAACTTTCTCGTCTCCAGCCATGGATAACCAAGATGATAACAGGACAAACGACGACACCAGTCCCAGCGATACGAACGCCATCTATACTGATAACCCGATAACGAACGATGACTTAAATGCGGACACAAATTTTATGCCTACAAACAATGATATTAACGATTCTTCAACTATAGGTGAATATTCTGGCAATATTGATTCTAACCAAGCCGATTTCGGAGAAGCCTTCGGCGGAGACGCTAACCTTACAGCGACATCTAGCGACCAAAACGAAGCAAATAGGGAGACTTTGCCGAAAGCCGACTCGAACGAGACAGCAACAATTAGAGACGATTACGATAGTTACCACGGAGAAATAGTTGAAGCAAACTCATCTGAAGTGAAGGCAGATTTTACTTCGAGTTTCAACGCCTTCGAAACTTCAGACAAAATGGAGCCCAGAACAACAAATGACGCTGATGAAGTACAAGACTTGGAGGATGCGCCATCTGCCGGCGGATGGGAAGGTTATAAAGACAATAGAACGAGCGATGAACAAATGATGTCACTGAATGATGAAATTGCACAGGCAGACCAAAATACGAATTGGAATAATACATTTGAGAAAGAGAAAGACGATGAAGATAGTCCGAAATTCGATGCTTGGAACCAGGGTGAAAGTGACCCACGTCCCAACACTGGTGATGCTGAAAATGAAAGCAAAGACTATAGTAAAGATTATGACAAAGACTTTGATAATGAGAAAGCTGAAGGTCAGGTAGATATTGGTGGCTATGATAATGATTACAATCAAAATCATAAGGAAGATACTGTCAAATATACCGGGTTTGACGCTGAAGAAGGAAAAAACTTCAGCGAAACATTCGACAAAGATCCTGACCTGACTGAACCCAGACAAGATGACACAGTTAATGATACTTATATTCAACAAAACGATACCGAGAAATATTCTAGTTATGATGACGATAGGCCACTGGAAACTGGCTACATCAGAGATAATCAAGATTACAAATGTGAAACTGCCGATTATGGCGATGATTACAACGCCACCAACAATATGGAAGAAAACAGCTACTACAATGCTGAATATGGCGGCGACAGTAGAGACGTTGTCGATAACTTTGAGGAGAGACAGAACGAACCCCAAGAGGACGGTAGTGAACGCCAAGAAAACATCACTGATTATAAAATCGAAGAAGAAGTTGACCATGAAAATAATGAAGGGGAATATAATATGGAGCAAAGCCCCGTTGAGTGGGGGACAAGTTATAGCCAAGATATCAAGGCTGACAGTTATGGACCCGATGCACAAGAGATGGACTATTTCTGTGAGGACAATAACAATATGGTTGACACTGGCAATCAAGATGATACCAGAAATCAACAAGATGAGACAGAAATTGATCGTGTAACAACCGAGGAATACCCCTGGCAAACGACTCCTTCACCCCCGACAGAATCTACAGCAAAACGGCCAATGGACTTACATCTCTTAGGCTCTATATACAACGAAACAAATCCAATGGTTGAACAGGGAGGCAACGTTGAAGATGAACCTTCTGTAGAGACAAGAAATACCGATTATATCGTCTCCTCACCCAGAGAAGAAGTTCAACATAGTCCTTATGACTCTCCCGGCCAGAGAAACGAGGGAGAGGAAGTGGTGGTGACTGAAAGTCCGGCTGATCGAGGTAGTTATTGGATGGATGAGACGACTGGCGGAAGAACGGATCAAGAGGGCGAAACTCTTGGAGTGTTCCAGGAAGATTCTGCAACGGCTATCAATGAGACATCGATGAGCCCGACGGCCGCTATGGGCCAAGAAGACACAGGGATTGAAGAACAAATATCAATGGTTCAGATTGAAGCCGTCGAAGTGCCCATTGTGCCCGAGATTCGGCCCAGTATCCCAAAAATGTACGATGGGAGGCAACCTTCGTACGATGGGGAGCAGCCTTCACTCGACGATTCCCGTTACACATCGATGTATGACCGTAAAAACGAAAATGTAATAACCCCCGAGAGCAAGGAATCTTACTTGTTGGAACCTGCATGGGGGTCTGTGAGAAGTCACTACGAGACGGAGATGGAGATAGGAGGAGTGATTGAAGCTAGGCAAGAGATTGTGGAAGAGACCCTGATTGTACCTTCAATACGAGATAGAAATGATCGATATCCTTATGGGTACTCTTCGATGATGAACGATGCTATCGAAAGCAGAGACACGCTAGACTCAGAGGGTCAACTAAGCGCTCCAGTGGCTGTTTTGGAGAGCAGCACTGACCTCGGTAACACAACCTTCCCGTGTGGATCTTCTGAGTATCAGGATGTTTCTGCTGGTGACAGCAATAATGCACTTGCGGCCACGTCGGTATCGGGCTCTTTTCTGGATGTACCGAACAACACAGAGCAAAAGAGGTGGGACTCTTTCGAATCCAGCAAGAACAAAGTACCTTCAACCTTCGGTGTGGAACCGCATGTTGAACGTCTGAGATATGGAATCAGGGTTAGATCTGGTCGAGCAGGTAGGCAGTGATTTTTTTCCTCTTGAAAACTTTAATGTGAATAATGATATTTGTTTTAAATTTTTTCGTTTTAAGAAAACTTTTAGTTCATTAATTATCTAATTACCGTATATACTCATGGAATGAACGGTTTTTTCAGACCATTTTTTTACTTCAAAAACAAGTGGACATTCATCACTGGATGTTTTTAAACAGGTCGAAATTTACCGTCGTTCATCACATGCAATGTATATGATAAAAACACTTTTTTTTATCTAAAAAATTAAGATTCATTACACTAAGTTGTTTATTTCTAGGGTATATACGGTAATTAATTTATATACGGCAATTAATTTATCTTCATAAGCACATTTACTCAATGTACGCTTATTGTAACGATTATCGTCATGAAATCGGTAACCCGAGTTCAAATCCACAAGCAGGTTTTTTTTTATCTTCGACTTCATTGCTAATATCATTCGGAAAGGCAAAAAATTCATCTCTTCCCCCTCACCCTTTCCAGCAATGGGTAAGAAGTAGAGCAAATTGTGTTCTTTAGTTTTACTTAAGCAACCGTTCTAGTCGAATGAAAGCTCTTAATTCAAACCAGCTGTATTCCGCTTGTGTCGCATCCTGTCCGTGGCGGAAGGGTTGAATAATATACCATTATTCAAAAGATAAAGTTACAAGGGAATGCTTAGCTTCAACCAAGGAATGAATAAATTCTTTTTTTTTTTTAACATTTTTGGAAGGGTTAAAAAAAGTTGAAAACTGATGTGTCAAATGTGTTGATCAGCGGATTGTGTAGAAAAGAAAATGTATATTTCATAGTTAATTTCCATTTTGTTCTGGCTGAGAACTTTTCAGCACTTTTCCAACAACTAATCACGTAAGTCAGAAACTATTAGAACAGTATTTCTTACTGCTGCTGCTGGGCAGTTACGTAGTTATGGTGGAGTGGTTTGTCCAAGTATTCATTTACATTCATAATAAATTAATAAGAACAGAATATTTTAATGGAATATTTCAGCCAGACTCTATGGCAGCAGAAATATTAACACGACATGGTTGTTGGATTGATTTTGACATGTCAACCTGTCTAGGATTATTTTATGCCAAGAAGTTTGGGAGCTGCGTTTATTGTAAGTTCCTATTTACATTTTTGTGCAATTATTTCTTAAGAGGGTTTATTAATTTATTTATCTATTTATGCACGTGGTCTTATCCAATACGAATAATTTCTAAACAGATCTATTTGATCCATTGTAGGGACTCTAAACAAGTAAGACCACTCTGGGTGACTGTGGACCTCGGAGTAATGGCAATAATAGGGGTATTGCACACTCCTCCAGATCTCCATAACAAGAGTAAGTTTAGGGTCATACCCAGAAAACTTTTTCTAGTGGAATTCTTCAACAAGGGATACAATCGGCATATTCTTGGCCCCGCCGACGTAAATACATAACAAAAGTAATTTCAAAAATAAATTAAAATCCTGATCAGTTCCTCAGAGCTTCTTTGTGCGCAATATTTCTTGTTTTTCATCTTTTGCAAATAAGTAGTAGTTTTTCATTACTCATTTTCAATATATAGCTGGCCATGTGCAAAATATAGATCTGACCCTGTCCGTCCGTCCGTCCGTCCTATCTTATCTGAAATTTTCTATCGTACTCCGTTTGGCAAGAAATTGTATATTTTTGCGTAGAGGCTTTTATCAGTGGTAATGTCGACATTCCTGTACACACACACACACACACACACACACACACACACACACACACACACACACACACACACACACACACACACACACACGTGTGTGTGTGTGTGTGTATGTATGCTTTCTCACCTCCTCGTGAGAATAAGTGTTAGGTGTTTATAAAAAATACATATTCTAATGGCCTGTATTTGAGCTCTTTTCTGATTTAAGAAAGAAAAATTTATATTGATTTGTTCATTTCAATATATTTATATGTATGTATTCTAAAAGTTCTAAAGGTAAATATGCTAGACTTCCACTAACGGGGATGCCCACTGAAAGACCAACTTTTTACTTGTGCTTTTCATTATTGAATTCTAAATAACAAAATAACATTGGTTGGTGCAACAAATTTTTATAGTAGTCTTCATTGGTTGGAGTCAATTCATTTTCAATTTAAAAAAAAGTTTTCTAAGCAGTTTAAAGCCTTTGATAGTAGTTGTGTTGGTATAGAGATTTTATATTGCCCGAACTATGTTGGCCGTCATTAAAGACATAAACGTTGAAATAAAAACAAAACCATATCAAATGCTAGTATAGACATGATTCTAAGAAGGTATTTCTGTGAACTCATCGTACGTAGGTAAAACACAACGATGTTTAATGAAATGTATTAATGAACAAGAAAGAACAAAAAAATCGGTGATAATTTAGATTTAATAGTAACGCACACACACACATATATAATGTTGTTTACTGTATCTATAAATAAAGAGGGCTCAATATAGATATAGCATTTTTGATCTAAGCAAGGGTATCGTAAAAACAGGGTCAAGGGCATTTGGCGGTTTCTTGGACAAGGCCAGAATTATGAGCTAGCCAGTGAGAATCAGTCTCACTTACAATTACATGAATCATTATAATACTTCAGTGCCTCACCAAAATACTAATTATTTCAAGAGACCGACTCCCTTCATCCTGGGTGGCGTGGCCCCCAACTTGGGAACCAATTTTCTATTCTCTCAATTCAGTAACGTTTACCTCATGCATTAATTGTAGCTCTGGAAAAGTGACGAAAGCATGGACAGAAAAAAAACGATTTGTGAAATGCCAAACTCATACATGCATGAATGACATGCAAGGCATAATTAACCGATGCAGTGAGAAGCTACAAGGCATAATTAAGCAATCAAAATGTTTATAAATATGTCCTCTTCTCTGGCCTTTACAAAACTGATCTCTCTTCGCTTGAGGGAGAAAACTAAACGAGTTTTAGTGTACAGTGTGTTTGCAAAAATGATGCCACCATCTTTTATGTCAACTTGAATTTCAACATTTTTTAAAAGACACAAATTACTAAAGTATATCTTTTTCTACATATTGTGTAAAATTAAAATTAATAAAACACATATTCTAATTTTACACTAGATGTAGAAAACGATTTCCTTGAACTTCGATGAAAGAAAAGAAAAAGACATGGACGACATTGAAAGTTACGAAGAAATTAAGCTATATTGCACATACAGGCTCTCGTAAAAAAAAGTAGTTCTATCCAAATTCTCACATAAAGAGCATCTCTCACTGATCTCATAACTTGGTTTGGTGGTGGGAAAGCTACTCAAGTAATTAGTGTGTCTTGGGTAGGAAGAGCGTCTGGAGCCCATCCCTCTTTTTCGAGAGTTCCCATGGCGTGATGGTTAAAGAGCTGGATAATTTCACGAAGGTTAATATGCCATTAAAACAAAGAAACCATCCCTCTCTAGGTCTACAACTTGTCTGAATTCAGAGTTTTCCTTCTCCTAGACAGGTCGTCATACCAAAGTTAAACATTCCCGGCTACCCTACTATTTATACATAGCTGGAGGGAGAATAGTTGTATTCATGCTTTTCCCAGTTGTATTAACTCTGTATTAAAAGCAAACATCCTCATTCAGGATTTGGACGTACATAGCCGAGTTCAATTCTTACCACGATAACCGTTAGTCTACGAACGCTTCATATAGGGCATACAGTCTTTCCAAGGATGAAAAGGTTCAAAGTAATAAAGAAGTCTTTGCTGTCAAACAAGTAAGGAGAATTGAAACATAGTAATGAAAGACATGATATACGAAGGCATAATTTATTCTGCTTATCTCCAATTTTGCTGGGAGGAAGGAGGACGTGGTTTGGGGGAATTAGAGATTTTATAATTTTCATTGTTTCCTTCTATTTTCTCACAAAGGTTAATGAAGCCACAAAATGGGGACAGAAAATTTGTTATAAAATGTTGTACATAAGGGCAGATAACTCAATGAGTTTTTCCTCTTTCATTTAAGGGTACTAATGTAGGTATTTATCCAAACAAAGGCAATTAGAGAACACGTAAAGAGTACAAGGACCTCCTGAAAAGTTCAAAAGCTGAACAAGATACTCTTTGTTTTTAATCATCAATTTTTTCCTATGTCCCCCGAAATATTTTGAGAATGACAGCAGTGAGCGGAAAGAGTAGTAGCCCTAAATTCAATGGCAGAAGTGATGCATAGGACCAGCAGATCCTGCAACTAATGGCTAGAGAGAACAAATACTCAGGGAGAAGTAATATATCTAATGAATCCCAGGAAAAAAATGTTAAATGATAAATAAATAAATGAATGCAAAAATATCCCTCAGATCCCATTGGTCAAAAATGTCATTAACAGCAGATATGACGTCATCATATGAACTTTTCTGGTCACCCTCGTATAGTACCTCGAATTTTATATTCAATAAAGCCTTGTCCACAATTTATTTTTACTCGTATTTCTCTTATCTTAATTTCACTTGATTTATTTACACTAGTAGGAATAATATCGTATGTTATTGTGGACTTTCAAAGTTCAGTAAAAATTGAGTGTTTCCAATTGCTCCTAATTAGGCCCCACGCCGGAGTATAATCTACTCTCGGCTCTTCAAAACAACGCATTGCAAATTGTTTCCATTTTTCCCCACACCTCCTAAAGCTGGCTCTGAGGGGGACCAAGTATAGTTTTGTTTTATTTCGAGAGGGGGCATGGTCCCTTGACTTTCTCCCGCTTGTTATCTTCTTGCATCATAAACTCCACCCTATCACATAGTAAAAAAAGTTATTTATTATATTAGAAAATTATTGTCTATTCAACTGAAGAAGAAATGATAAAGCGAAACAAGTCGAGACTAGCGGCGCGATTTGCCTCGTCATCATCAAGGATGATCAATCGTCAATGGGTTTAGAATTATTTTGTTCAGTTCATCATCTACAAAAATATTTTCTATTTTCAGCAATAGCGTTAAAGTCCGGTATTGACTTTAATTTTTGTCATCTTTCAGGGAGGAACATGGCTTGTTATGACTTTCACAGATTTTTTGTCGTCTGAGATTTTAGAAGTTTTGAGTTATGTATTCAACTATCATCAGACGGTTCTAAAACTGAAATCCAGTTTCTAATTCAAGTACTGAAACAATCGCTTTATACTCAGCAAGAAATGTAATTAAAATAAAAATCGAAGTCTATTGATCATTTTGAAAATACAAGAGTCGTTCCATAAATAAAGTCAATTTTGCCCTAGGAGTTAGCAATAAGAAGTGCAGTTGCGCCTTTTTCAAAGGAATCAATAAATTTTTTTCTGAAAAAAATTATTTTACTTTTTTCAGAAAATTCCCCTTATTTATTTAATGACCTTTTTATATTAGGGTTTTTGTCTGTCTGTTAACGAAATTTCCATCCTTGCGGGTTATTTGAAGCCAAATATTGTGATTATATTTTCAATGTTTCATTGCATTTTTTAACTTGCACTTTTATTTGTCAGTGATATCAAATATTCCTATCAAATACAAATATTGTGCTTATAGTCAAATACTTTCAAGAATTCCAATCTAGTACAAACAATTTGCACATAATAGTATGGGTTCAAGTATTTTTATTTAATACAAATGATTTGCACACAGTTGTATGGTTTCATGTTTTCTTATCCAACCCTAATAACTTACAGACAATCATATGGTCTTCTACAGGGGATACAGTTGGTGTATTCCAACAGGCCCGCATTAGAATTTTATTGAATTTAGTTTTATTTTGTTCATAATACTCTTAGTATCTTAGTTATTTGAAGACTGTGTGCAGATAAACACACGTGTGTGTGTGTGTGTGTGTGTGTGTGTGTGTGTGTGTGTGTGTGTGTGTGTGTGTGTGTGTGTGTGAACATAGCGTAAACAAATAATTCAACTGAAAGTGCATAGGTATGTTCTTATTGCTTATTTAACAGTAGAAATCTAATATGTTGGGATATCTTGAGGAAAAATAATAATTTAAAATGCTTATGAATTGAAATTGAATATATTAGAATCAAAAACTACATTAAATTTGAAGTTTAAAAATTAATTACGATGAATATTTACATTAAAATCTGCAAGACTTCGAAAAAAACACGTCACACGTCCTTCTCATCCTCCTCTTTATTATTATTATTATTATTATTATTATTATTATTATTATTATTATTATTATTTATTTATTTATTTATTTATTACTCCTTTGAGAGTTTTTCACACCAGCGTTAGCTGATGGTCTTTCACTGGAGTTTGAGAAATAGAAAGTCTCTAGGACTCTTCTCAATATTCTGGCCGATCTTATTAATGCTGTAGTCTGGATGGTCTCTACTTGTTCTATGATTTCTAAATCGTCTTGTCTCTTTACCAAACCTTTGGAGGTTGTTCCAAGCGTACCTATTACAATTGGTATCACCGTCACCTTCATATTCCATAGTTGTTTTTTTTAGTTCTCTGGCAAGGCCTAGATACATATCAGTCTTTTGATTTTCTTTTATTTTTACTCTGTTGTCTACCAGTACGGCAAAGTCCACTATATGGCAGGTTTTTTTTTTTTTTTTTTTTTTTTGACTATAACTAGGTTTGGTCGTCTGGTCGAGATTAGATGATCTGTTTGTATCTCAAAATCCCTTAGAATTTTTTGCGTTTCCTTCTCCAGGACGGATTCTGAGTTTTTCTTTTACCACTTGTTCGCATAGTCAATTTCAAATTTCTTTCATAATTCGCAGTGGATCACCTTTCCCACCCAGTCGTGTCAGGTCTTATATTCTTTTCGCGCTAGTTTGCTTCATTCGCTGATAAAGTCAATTATGGTTTCGTCTCTATCTCCAAATTATCTACATTTGCTATTTTGTTGCGTCTAATCTATTTCACTTTAACGTAGTTGGTCCTTATAACGTTGTTTTGTGCTGTTATAAGAAAAGATTTTGCTTCTCTCTTAAGGTTCCTTTCCTTGGCCATGTCCTGGTCCTCTCGTGTGAGATTTTGCTTGTTTATCGTTTGAAATGTCCATACATTTATTTTTCTTCCCATTTTTGTTTCCTGTCTTCGCGTTTTTCGCAATAGCTTTAACTGGTGGTTTCTCACAAGAAGCTGAATGCTAGTATATCTCCTCTGCTCTTCACAACTCTTCTAAATATTCTTGCTGATCTCAACAGTTCTACGGTCTGGATCGTTTCGATTCTTCCTCTGATCTCCAATTTCTCCAGCATTTTTCCCAAACTCTTGTGAACCGTTCCAAATTCACCAACTATGTTTCTTATCACCATCACGTTTCACTACTTTTCAACTCTCTAGCAAGATTTATAATTATTATTTGATCTGAAACAAATAGTTTTTCTCACAACGTAAGCATTAAACAAGAGCATAAATTTTAGTTTTTGTTCTTTTCCCAATGATTCTCAGTAATTGACCGATTTTTGTTCACAGTGTATCTCTCTATTTATATATAAAGAAGTTAATCGCAATTTTCAATTTAATTTCTTCACGATCATCAGGCAGTAAAAAACTTGTTTTATTTCGAACGTCATTGTATTTGTTATCTCTTTACATTCTCCAAAAATAAAGTTTCCTATATCATTCTAAAAGAAATAATAATTGTGATTATGCCCCGTACATATTTTATAATAAATTTGGTTTTGTTTTATGGCATATCAACCCTTGTGGGTTATTTAATGCCAGATCCTGTTTATACCTACACAATTTGTAGACGAATAATTAAGAGGTAAAATTTTTAAACGAGACAGAGCTCATTTGTTTGCACACAGTTAAATAGTTTCAAGTATTTCTACTTTACACAAATTCTCTTCAATATAAATATTCCCTTTATAAAAGATTGAACAATTCTATTTGACTTATAAATGGAACCCTAACAGCTACTACCACTGCAGGTCAGTGTGGACCTGAGAGTAATGGTAATAAAGGTGTACTCCACATTCACCAAACTCCAAGACTAGAGCTTCACCATCAGTTTGATTTAATATCCAGGAGATTTATTATAAGAATCCGTCTCTTATATTTGAAAGATTAATGCCTCAGAAAATGATGCGCGGTTGATGTAACGGCCATCGTCGTACGAACTGGAATCGGTGATCTGGCTTCAAATCTTGGACGAAATTGTTTACGTTTCACTTCACATTGATACTCTTGGGAAAGGCATGTATCCATCACTTCTCCTTCCCTCAGTTATGCGTAAACAGTTGAGCAGACTTGGCTCTTTAGCCTTGATTAGACAACCAGCTTAAGAGAAAGAAAACCCTGAATTTAAACCAACTTTACTCTGCTTAAAAATCAATCTTGTATCACATCTCGCCTGTGAGTTCGATCTCCTGTCACGCTGTTATGTTCACTTTCAGACTAATAACCTTGGGAAAGATATAGAAACCCCTTATCTCCCAGCTATGAACTAAATAGTATCACTGCTCTTTTCCTCCAAGGATGATCTTGGCATTAAATAGCCCACGAAGGTTAATATGCCATTAAACAAAGAAATTGAAACCAAATAAAATTAGTTCTTAATCTCCAAAACTTAACGTATTCAGTTAAAAACCTGATTAGATAAAACTGGCCATTTAATTCTAAGATCCAATGTCCTTCTAATCCCAGAATTCAGTGTCCTGATTGGATACTATCAACCAATTTAATCCAGAATCCAAAGTCCCGAACCCGGATTCGATGTCCTGATTGCATAATTCTGATTCTTTTGATCCCTTGCTCTAAGCTTAAATTGTTTTAAATGGATCATTTTCTTTCTTTTTTTTATTGTCCTCATTAATTAGCGTAATTGGTTTAATTCTAATTTACTGAAATTAATTAATCAACTGGCATTTTAATTATAGGATTTTAGAATTTCGGAAAAGAGTAAAGCTGTTTTTCTAGACATCGGTTTCGGCGTGCTTGTAAAATCGTGAATTTTCCCATAAAGAGTAGAAGCAATGATTTCGTTCGCAACTGGAATAGTATTATGAAGGAAACTCCTATCAGGAAACATCAAAACGTATCTTGAAACGCCGAGTTTTATTATTAAACAATGGCGTATCATGAAACAGCAAATTATATCTGCAATTTCCTCTCTATCATCTAAGAGTGTCTGTGAACTGGTTTATTTTCCAGAGCTTTAGGCGCCTGTGAAGGGGAATACCGAGGGGACCAAACATTTTTGTAATGGTCACGTATTCTCGATTCGTACGAGCCTCTGCCACCCAGTATAAAATGTGACTTCTTGTCAATTCTGATTTGGTTGGAAGTCAGAAAAAAAACAACAGAGTCTGAGGCATCCTCATTAGTGGGTTTGCTGACGAGACGAGGAAGAAGCTCGCTTTCTGGGTGTCCCTCTATCTCCGTTAAACTGTTTCATCTTGTCACAATCAATCGGGATAGGGAAGGTATATAAATATATACCAGTAGGTTGGACTTCTTTTTTATTACACTCTTCGTTTGTAATAAAGAAACAAAAAAGAATCAATTTAAGAAATCAATAAAAAAAATTTGACTCGACTTCTCTACCATGGTCTGGATGCGACCCTCGGTCAATTTTTAAGCAAAGAACTGCTGATTTGAATCCAAACTTTTTCTTCTCGTAGACTGGTTACCTTACTATGACGTATAACACAGCTTCCTTCTAGCAATTACACATTTTTTGGAGAGAGTTAAGCTGGATTCTTGGTTTCCCAAGGGTATTAGCGCGAAGCGAAACGTAAACTGCCTCGTTCAGAATTTTGAACTCGGGTTGCAGATTCCATTTCGTACGACAATAACCGTTACGATAAGAGTGGCAACCATGCGATTCTAAATTAAATGAACGATTTTCAAAGAGATTCATTGTTCTTATTCTATTTATTCTCCTGGGAAGAAAGCTTGACAATCAGCCATTTATATTTGCAACCATCGCAGGCGCCCACGTCCTCCCACTAGTTTCGAATAACTCTCAGCATTGGACACACGGCAAGACTTCTGCCCGATTTAGAATTTACAGTTGGCCAAACTATGCAACAAATTCGACGAATGTAACGTTAGACTTTTTAATTATAAGAGAGCGACAACTAAAAAGGCCGAGTGAAAATAAGCAGGCGAGAAACAAATCGGGCAAATGGTGTTGTCGTAGGCATTCGGCTCGCCGCCGACAACGACGATTATGGAACGGATAAAACACGCACACACGCACACACACTGAAATGAAAACACTTTTGATCGTTTTTATTGCTTCGAGTCAGTCGACCAAACGACCTTAGAGCTGTTAAGAGCTGTGACTTTAAATTGACGGGTTGTTGGATTAATAATGGGGTCCTATCGAATGCGCAGATGTCAAAATTGAAAAGATCTTCGACATAGAGGTGAAGAGGGTGTCAAAAAGGTTAACCATCCATCACAACTCGCCAGAGAGAAAAAAAGAAAAAATATTATGATATAATCTTTCAGTCGATTAATTCCGCTATCGTGATCAGGTAGCGCCAAATAAATTAAATGATAAGACAAAAAGATTATAATGAACATATAGTGCTGAAAATGTGTGTGTGTGTGTGTGTGTGTGTGTGTGTGTGTGAGAGAGAGAGAGAGAGAGAGAGAGAGAGTGGGAACTGGTAAGCGCAACGAGCGAATAAATGTTATTTATCTTTGGGTGAACTGTTATGGTGGGCTTGTGCTAAACTATTCTAACTTTAATTAAACATCTATATCTCTCTATCTCTCTCTCTCTCTCTCTCTCTTTCGCTCACTCATGCAAACTCTTATACATGTGTTTTTGCTTTGGTTTCTTTGTTTAATGGCATATCAAACTTCGTGGGTTAATTAATGACAAAGTCATCATTGTAAAAGAACAGTTGTTGGCGACCTTAGTCGAGGGTGAGCAGAAGGCTCCCTTTTCAATAGCTACTACACCGAGGTGTAGGGGAGAGCGCCACTCCTTTACCTGGATTGCTCCACTTTACCCTTGATCCTCATCTTATAATGCTGAGTGTTAAGCGAGGCGGCATCAAGTACCATTTTTTGAGTCTTTGGTATGACTCGGCCTGGGATTGAACCCTGGTCTCCCAGACCATTGGTGAACTGTCTACTCATTGGGCCAACAGCCTGGTAGTGGTACTATTTAATCCATAGCTGGTGTGTGTGAGAGCGTGTGCTTTAGAGAAGGACTTATTAATGTGTGTGGTACAGAGTTATACATGCATATCGACATAAAAAATACAACACTAATTTTTATGTGTGTGTATTTGAATCGCAAATCCTAGTATCACAGAGTAATGAAAAATTCCATCATTATAGTACAACATTCGGGTGTTGGGGGTCGGAGAAGAGAAGGGTAGAGATTGTACCAAGGTGAACTGCATTTCTTTGTCTCTATCTCTCTCTTCGGTTTATCCTCTCTCACTATAACTTTCGATACTTCAGTTTTCTCCCTCCTTTGTATCGTGTCCTTGTAACTTATTTCCTTTCCTCTTTTTGCTAGAGTTATTTAAAATGATTTCAGTTAACATGCTCCTATATTCTCAACTGAAGTATTACAGTCATTTAAGGTCCTCCTGTCTGTAAAGAGAATACATGTCATCGAATTCTGCAACTCGAGAGGCTGAGTTTATGTGGCGTAGTGGCTAACGTGCTGGACTACGACATTGTAGTAAACGACTTCGAACTCCAGTCGCGCCGTTACGTTCGCTTTAGAAACCCTCTTATTGGTTAATTAATACCATTACTATCCTTATACAGCGAGGGATTTAACATTAAATAAATCATTAAGGTTGACATCCCATTAAACAAACAAACTGCAAGCCGAGAGAAATTAAATGCTTTATTCATAACTTACAAGGTTCATACAATAAGTTTCCAGACTTTTTTCGTATGGGCATTTAAAATTGTCGTAGACTCTTGAAAATTCACTATGTTATTGCTTAAGTATGTTATTTTATGAGATGACTGACCAATTTTTATGATTTCAGCTTCAAATGAATAGCTACAGCAGCAATTGGAATACACCCTACTAAAGTCTGATTGTCCCAGCTGGTGAATTTCAAAAATACAATCTGGACGTCAGGGCACTTGAGAAGAACGATATGCAATAAAATTCTGTTTTAAACTTGGAAAAAATGATGCCACAGAAACGTATGAAATGCTTCAGACTGCTTTCCGACGATCTTGCATGAATTGAACATCAGTTTTTGAGTGGCATAAGAGATTCAACGAAGGCACGGAGTCTGGGAGAGATGATGAGAGGTGTGGGAGGAGTAAGGAAGTTAATACACCAGAGTTGATTGGCCAAAGGGTTAGGGTTAGGGTTACTATGTTGAGGTCTTAAGGGAGTTCAGGAAGAGATTCCTAGGGAAGACGCCAGCACTCTTCAAATCGGGTCAGCGGCGTTTCCACCAGGACAATGCACCAGTCCCCAACTCCATCCTTATCACAGACTATTAGACCAAGATGGGCATCAAGACAGTTTGTCACCGTCCCTATAGTCCAGACGTTGCTCCCTGTAACTTTTGGTTATTCCCTTAGCTCAGAGGCTGTCGTTATGAGACAATTGAGGAGATGAAAGAGGCTGTGACGAAGGTCATTGACACGCTCACACAAGAGGAGTTCCATGGGGGCCTTGCAGAAGTTGTTGGAACGGTACAAAAAGTCCATTGCAGATGAAGGGGATTACTCCAAAGGGGACTAGAGTTTCATGTGTGTACTATCAATAAAAGTGCCCATACGAAAAAAGTCTGGAAACTTATCGTATGCACCTCGTATATGTTTAACGGCATATCAACTCCTTATAGATTATTAAAGCCGAAATTTGATTTATTTGTAAATGTTTAATTGTAAGTGCAACAATATTTTCTATGTTCCATTGAATTGTTTTCATTACACTTTTTAAAAATTTGTCTTTTAATCTTTTTTTGCAAATAGTTACATGGTTTCAAGTATTCTTATCTAATACAAATAATTTGCACACAGTTGTATTGTTTCAAGTATTCCTGTCTAATACTAATACAAACAATTATATTGTTTCAAGTAATTATTTCTATCTAATAATCGTAATTTGTTCACACTTAGTTATATGGATTCAAGAAACTAATAACAATAATCTTTAGTAAACAATTACAGATTCATTGATGGAACCCTAACAGGAACTCCTAATCCAGATTAGAGTGAACCTGGGAGTAATGGCAAGGAAGGGGTATTCCACACTCCCCAGAGCTCCAGAACTGGGTGCAGTTTAGTGATATACCAAATACAGAAATGAATTAAATGAAAATATATTTAGTCTTATAACAGAAATGTTGTTGTTGATTTTAAAAGTACATTTCTTTATGTAAAATTCTACTCTCGTGTCCCAGTTCATGAAAGATAAGTTTGGAAATACTAAGTTTATATTCTGAGTAGTTTGTCTTCCTGTTGTCACCCTTTGTAGAAAGACGAAAAAGAATTCTTTTAAGCATGAATCCACTTTAAGCAGCAATTTTCAAATTTTGTGCCTATAAAAAAATATTTAGTGTTAGAATATCAAGTATTCCTATCTGATACAAATAATTGTTAAGAAGATTTGACCCATAGATAGAACCCTAACAGGTACTACCACTCAGGGTCGAAGTAAACCTGGAAATAATGGCAATGAAAGCATACTCTCACTCTACAGGTTTACAGAACTTGAACCTGTCTGTTCTACAATTTACTTTCGCTGTGGAGAGAAGAGATGTCTGCTAGCCTTTCCCAAAAATATAACCTCGAAATAAAACCCAAACTACCTCTTCCCGGATTTGAACTTAACTCGCCAAATTCATTTCCTATAATGATGACCCTTCACCACAAGCGCCTCCTGAAGCCACAAAGTAAGGTAAATTATTTTTGCCCGGTTGTTCAGGATCTGAGGATTATCCTTAATTAATTGATCATTACAAAGACTCTTACCTTTTTCTTACTCTGATTAAGTAAAAAATTCTCTAACTTTTAAAAATCGTCTATTATTCATTATTCTACATTCTCCATCAATTATTTCAGAGATTTTTGTACAATGATTATTTGAATATAAAACTAAAAAAAACGGAGATTGAGTTACGAAGGTTGTATTATATCAATTGGCCAAGTGGAGAAAGATAGGTTCAGATGATTTTAAAAATTAACAGACTTTTCCATAAGTACTGACACAACACAGTTGTATATTAAATCACAATTTCTAACGCATTCCTATAGTAAAATGGTATTCCAATTCATTCATATTATAAAATAGCTTTTCAAAAGCAATTTTTATTGTAAAATGGCCTTTCCAATGTATTCAAATAGTAAAATGGTCATTGCAATGCATTCCTAGAGTAAAATGACCTTTCCAATGTATTTTAATAGTCAAATGGCCTTTCCAAAGCATTCATACAGTCAAATAGCCTTTCCAATATATTCTTATAGAAAATGGTCTTTGCAATGCATTTGTATTGTCAAATAGCCTTTCTAATACATTCCTCTGGTAAAATTACCTTTCCAATGCATTCTTATAGTAAAATGGCCTTTCCAAGGCATTCTTATTGTAAAATAAATGGCCTCTGTAGTGTATTCTTATAGTAAAATAGTCTCTGCAATGCATTTGTATAGTAAGATGGCCTTTCCAATTCATTCATATTGTAAAATGCCTTTTCCAATACCTTTTTATTGTAAAATAGCCTTTCCAATATATTCCGATAGGAAAATGGCCTTTCCAATACATTCCTATATTAAAATGGCCTTTCCAATACATTCCTATATTAAAATGGCCTTTCAAAAACACTCTTATGGCAAAATGAGAAGATTTGAAAATTTTAAACTTCCGCTTTAAGCAGATTTTACCAAATATATAAGTTGTTGCAATTATCACTCAATTTGACAAAATTTCTACCAATTTCAAATCGTTTCAGAAAATGAAGACTTTTTTAATGCTTTAAGAACTTGTACATTCGATTAGGATTGTTTCTCAATTTTTTTTAGCTTCTTTGTAAAGTAAACTTGCAATTTGATTTCAGTGACGAAGCGTGTAAAAGATAGCTGAAAAAGTACAAACGAAAAATAGAGTGAAACACAAATCTTTTGTCCAGTAGATATTTTTAAAAGTACCCCAGTCTACACTTATACCAAAACATTTGTATAGAATTTAGAGTCGGTTTCTCAGATACAGAGACAATAGCGAATCACTCAAATCCGAGATCTTGTCTTTCACATATATATCCATGTATTTTTACTTAAAAAAAAAAATTCAGTTTCGCCTTTTCAAAACCGTCGCCGCATTTTGTGCCGTGAATTAATATTTCAGTGACAAAGAAAAGACAGACGAGAAAAATTAGCATTTTTCAATCTTATGAGAACTTGGCATTCTACGTTTGTTAACCAAGATTTCACTGACCATATATAAACTTAACTTTGTTTTTGGTTGAATCCACGCAAGTTTTCTATTGTTAGTTGATTGTTATTTTATCAATCAATCTTCAGTCCAATACAACATAAAATGAAAATCCATGGCGCACACACACATATAGGTACTGGACATGACACCAAACTGGATCAAGTAGTGAAGCTCCAGTTCAGGAGATCTGTGGAGTGAAGGCTCACCCTTTCATTGTCATTACTCCTAGGTCCACTCTAACCAGGGGTATTTGTATTTTTTCGGTCCTATCTATGGATCATATAGATCTTTTTGAAAATTATTCGAATTGGTTTGGTTTGGTTTCTTTGTTTAATGGTATATCAACCTTCGTGGGTTATTTAATGCTAAATCCTTGTTGAAGAACAGTCGTGGTACTATTTAATTCATAGCCGGAGGAATAAAAGGGTTTATACCTTTATGGGGGGTATTAGTCCGAAAATGAGCGTAATTGCGCGACTGGAGTTCGAACTCGCTTACTTCAATATCGCAGTCTAGCAGGTTAACCACGTTGACTTCTTCCAATTTGTATTGGATAGGAATACGTAAAACCATAAAACGGTATGAAAAACAATGGCTATTATTCGATAGAATTATTAATGTTAGATAGGAATACTTGAAACCATACAACTGTGTGCAAATTATTTGTACTAGATAGGAATACTTTACATCATATGACTGTGTGTAGACTAATCATTCAAGACAAATAGAAGTGTCATTAAAAAACGTGTAATGAGACATTGAAAATATAGTTCGTATTACAATTAAACATTTACATAAAATAATCCTTAAGCAGTTGACAGCGTATTAAATAAATGAATAAACCTGCAAATACACTCACAAACACATAAACACAAATATTTTACTTTTGGGCAAATGATTGCTTGAAATGAATAAAAACTTTTTTAAAAATAGTTCGATGATCAAATTGATAGAGCTGATTGTATCTAAAATATTAAATAGATCACATTGTGAGATATTATTTTTTTTTTAGGTTCTCGTATCACACATACACAAACACACACACACACACACACACACACACACACACACACACACACACTAAGTGTGTTACACTGATGAGTGTATTGTTTTCAAATGCATGAAACTTTTAGTAATGAAGCCAACATGAAGAGGTGTGATAACAGTTTTTATTTTTAAAACAATTTTTTCACACACATACTCGCGTGCGCATCTGTCTGTCTATCTATCTATCTATCTATGGATCGATCAAAAATAATTACACACCAAATAATTTTATATAGTAACATAATTTTAAAATTCAAAGTTGTTATTTATTTTATATATTCTTAGTGCTTTAGAGTTTAATAATAAATAATATCCTTTGATATCCATTTTGATTGCTTTATGTTTAATTAGGAATAATTTTACATGTATATATATATATATATATGTATAAAGAGAGAGACAGACAGACAGACAATAGTGTAGACTAAGTTGGTCTGATGAACGTATCGGCGAGAAACTGACAGGTGATTCCTTCTACGCTATCCTAACTTTAAAAAGATACATGCCTTATCAATGATATTGAGCACTCTTTATCTATAGATATATCTAACTATATATATATATATATATATATATATATATATATATATATATATGAAGAGAGAGCCAAGAAAAGGCTTGATAGCGATAGAGAACTATTAACACAGTGAAGCATGTATACAAGAAAAAAAGAAGAGATATATATCTAAACATGGTGCTCAAGGTGTAACGGTTATCGTCGTAGGTAATAAACACGGCGACCGGATTTCTAATCCTGGATCGCTAATACCCATGGGAAAAGTATGAATCCAACTATTCTCTCTCCAGGTATGAGTAAATAGCAGAGCAGACTACACTCTTTAACCTTGGTATGATAATCGGTCTAAGAAAAGGAACACTGTTAAACTACGCTTTAAAGATTATCCTTGTGTCACATACTGCTCATGCGGAAGGGTTGCTAAATACATATATTTAAACATGGAAAATGAAACCAACAAATCAAGTTTTTATTTGTCAATAAATATCTATTGACACACAGTAATATGATATCAAGTATTCCTATCTAATACGAATAATTTGCACACTGATCTTTTTAACGCATAAATAGGACATCAAATACTAATCACTCTGAGCCATATTGGATCTGGGGGTAATGGCAATGAAGGGGTAACTAAACTTCCCTGAGCACCAGAACTGGAGCCTCACCATCGGTTGAAGTTCAAGGTTATACCCAGGAAGCGTGCGTATTTGTTTGAGTGTGTGTTTTTGTGTGTCTGCATACGCGCATGTGTCGTATAGTTTGTGTAGGAGGCGTGTATCGGAATGTGTGCGTGTCAGTAATACCAACTCCATAAGAAGGTTCACATAAATAAATGATGACTTAACAAGCCGGAATTTACATTCGGTTACAGTCACACGAAGGTAACAATTTTAGTGACCAGTTTTATATCTATAAATGTGTGTACGCCTGTATACGTGAATTTCATTATAGGTTAATTCACCGAGATAAATATGGGTACACGTATGTAAAAACATGCACCGATGATGTGCTTGGACGCACATAAATATCTACATGCATGCATACTAGACATGACTGGGTGGGAAAGGTTATCTACTAGGAATCGTGCAAAAGATTAACATTTTTCCACACTACCTAACGGTATATGCACGAACGAGAATCCATTCTAGAGAATGAAACAGCAAAAATTCTCAACGATTTTGAAATACAATCAGATTACCAAATGTTAATTAACAAGAAAAAAGAACTTGCACTTTAATGGATTTTGCTGTTCAGGTGGATCACTGAGTGAAAATAAAAGAAAGGGAAAAGATATCGTAAAAGAGCTGAAAAATCCGTGAAACATGAAAGTGTTGGTGATACCAATTGTGGTTGGAATAGTTCCCAAAGAGACTTGAGGAATTAGAGATGAAAAGAAGGACCGAAACCATACAGACCACTGCATTGTTGTAATCAACTGGAATACTCAGAAGAGTCCTGAAGGCCTGGGAAGACTTGCTGTCACTTAGAATCAAGTGAAAGACCACCAACTAATGCTGGTATAAAAATAAATCACAAGGAGTGAAATAGTGATAATAATCGGATCACTCGAAACCATAAAACCATGTTTTGTTTTGTTTTTTGTTTTTTTTTTCATTAATGGCATATCAACCTTCGTGAGCTATTCAATGTAAAGGCCATTCTTGAAGAACTGTTGTGCCACAATAACCCATAACTGGGGAATAAAGGAGTTCATACCTTTTCCAAATGAACGAAAATGAACGTAATAGCGCGACTGGAGTGTGAACTCCTTTACAACAATGTCACATGTCAGCCACTACACAATGCAACGCTCCCGAGAAAAGAAACTGGTGAAATTCTGGAGAAGGACAGAGACAATTCAGATCACGGCACTGCTAAGATAGATTAAAATATTAAAAAGAGTCCCGGGGGAGTGAAAAAATTTACTGTTACTCCGATTTTAATGAAACCAACTCGCTCTACTATTTGTGTAAAAACTCACAAAGACTAAAATAATAATAATAATAATAATAATAATAATAATAATAATAATAATAATAACCTGGAACTTTGGAAGAATTAAGACCATCCAGACAACAGCATTGTTAAAATCAGCTACAATACTTAGACGAATTCTGGAGATCTGAGGAAATTTGTTGTCGCTTGGATACCTCTGAAAAACCGGCAGTTGAAGCTTGTATGAAAAACTCGTTAGGATAATAATAATAATAATAATAATAATAATAATAATAATACCACCAGATCTAGTATTATGTGGTGCATTCAATAGGTTTCCAGACGTTTTTTGTACAGGCATTTAAAATTGTCGTAGACTCTTGAAAGTTCACTATGTTATTGCTATACATCTTATGAGATGACTGACCAATTTTTATGATTTCAGCTTCAAATGAACAGCTACAGCAGCAATTGGAATACACCCTACTAAAGTTTGATTGTCCCAGCTGGTGAATTTCAAAAATACAATCTGGACGTGAGGACACTTTAGAAGAACGATATGCAATAAAATTCTGTTTTAAACTTGGAAAAAATGATGCCACAGAAACGTATGGAATGCTTCAGACTGCTTTTGAAGCATCTTGCATGAATCGAGCATCAGTTTTTGAGTGGCATAAGAGATTCAACGAAGGCACGGAGTCTGGATGATGAGAGGTGTGGGAGGAGTAAGGAAGTCAATACACCAGAGTTGACTGGCCAAAGGGTTAGGGTTAGGGTTACTATGTTGAGGTCTTAAGGGAGTTCAGGAAGAGATTCCTATGGAAGACGCCAGCACTCTTCAAATCGGGTCAGTGGCATTTCCACCAGGATAATGCACCAGTCCCCAACTCCATCCTTATCACAGACTATTAGACCAAGATGGGCATCAAGACAGTTTGTCACCGTCCCTATAGTCCAGACGTTGCTCCCTGTAACTTTTGGTTATTCCCTGAGCTCAGAGGCTGTCGTTATGAGACAATTGAGGAGATGAAAGAGGCTGTGACGAAGGTCAGTGACACGCTCACACAAGAGGACTTCCAAGGGGGCCTTCCAGAAATTGTTGGAAAGGTACAACAAGTGCATTGCAGTCGGAGGAGATTACTTCGAAGAGGACTAGAGTTTCATGTGTGTACTATCAATAAAAGTGCCCATACAAAACAAGTCTGGAAACTTATTTAATGATCCTCGTAGCAAAAAAAGAATTTGTTGTTTAGTAGATTTTGCCATTCAAGCGGAGCACAGAATAAAAATAAAAGAAAGCAGAAAGATAACCAAATACTTGAACTTTGTCAGAGAACAAAAAAAACAAACATGTGGAACATGAGGGTGACGGTGATATCTATTGGAGTTGGTGTCCTTGGAACCGTCCCCCAAATCGCGACCATCATTGTTGAGATCGGCCAGAATTCTTAGAATAGTCCTGGACATCAGATGAGACTTGATGTCACTCAGACAGCAGTAAAAGTTCACCAGTTAATGCTGGTGTGAAAAACTCACAAGGAGTTAAATAATAATGATTGCGTTGAGAAGCCAAAACATGAGCAGAAAAACAGCAACAATGTGACAGTTTTTGTTGTTTTCCTGTTCGATTCCAGTGTTCATTTTTTATTGGTTTTTGGAATCAGGATTTCTGATATCTATTCATTCTGTTCTCATTCAACAAATCATACACACACACACACACACACACACACATATACATATCTTTCCTTTTTTAGAAATACCTGCCTGAATCTTGTACCCACTTTTTTGTTTCTTCAAATGTTCGGTTCATTATTCAAAATGAATTCTTTAAAACTTCTCACTATTTCCTTTGATCATAGATATAACCATTTGGCTTGTTGTTGCTGTTGTTACTTTAACAAAGTAATTGAGCAATGCAAAAAAAAAAAAAAAAGAAAAAAAGATATCCGGTGTAAACTAATTAAACCAGGTAACATAAGTCGCGCAGGTGAATTAGTTAAGGTAAGCGAGTTCGAACTCCACTTGCACTATTATATTCACTTTCTGACTGATACCCCTGGGAAAGATATGAACCCCTTTATGCCCACCCCCAGCTATGGGTTAAATAGAACTACTACTGTTCTTCTATAAGGGTGGCTACTCCGTTAAAACAAAAGAATGAAAGAATTAGTTGAAGGTCAGCTGGTGCAACAGAATATCGCTAATTATTACGCAAATGTCTGAAGGTGGAGAGGAATGGATTCTATACTACTATGTTGAAGTTTTTATGTGTGCGTCCGAGAATTATGACCAAATGTTAAATCTTGGGAATCAGATGATTTTTCAGAGATGTTGCTTCCGAAATCAATGTGAGGTTGACTTCCGAGATCATTTAAAGTCACAGTGTAGGGGCATCAAATAGCAAAACACGCCAGTTACGGTCAAACGAGAGACACTGATATAAAATCCAAAATGCTTTTACCCTTATATAAGGGTAGGGCGGACGAAATTTGACCTGGCTATTATTTGATTGAGTAATGATAGATTGTTTTTAACGGTGTGTCGACCCATCTGGGGTTATTTTATGTTTAGAAGTTATGGAATCGCTTACATTGTGCGTTTATATTTACATTTTTTTATGTAGTTTTTTCTTTGCACACTGTTACTTGATGTCGAGTATTCCTATCTAATTTATACATAGGGGTATGGTTTCAAGTATTCCGATCTAATACTATTGATTACATGGTTTAAAGTAATCATTTCTCTTTAATAATTGTCATTTGTTGAACACAATTATGTGGTTTCACGTAATCTTTATACTAATAATTTTCAAAGAGATCTATTTTGCCCATTGATGAAATCCTAACTGGTACTTCTACTCTAGGTCTGAATGAACATGGGAATAATGACAGTGAAGTGGGTATGCCACACTCCCCAAAACTCCAGAACTAGAACCTCACCACCAGATGCAGTTTAGCTTGGGAGGTCTTACTCTTTCTGCAGGGGATACAGTCGGCATATTCTAAGCTCCGACCGACGCTGTAATTTGTATTTTCAAAAGTAATTAAATATCACGACATAGTTACCAAAGATGGAAGTCTACCATTATGTAGAAAGAAGCCCTCTTAAACAAATCAGTTTTTCATTATATTTAAGTCTTTTTGTTGTGTATTTATATCATATTCATATTTCTATTTCCATCGTATCTTACCAAATATACGAATTATTCCATTAAAACATTTTGTTGTTAATCTTAACCTGGCCAACATCAGATACTTCTTCTAGCAATCATTGATTTTATTGGTTAAATTGACACTAAAGAAGTCAATTTGTGATTCGAGGACTTCTCAATTTTATAACTGAAACTAAAGAATAAACGACTAATCTTTTATAAAAGCCCAAAACCTGAATACTCTAATTGCTTTAAGATCACTTAATGGGTAGCCTTTTTCTCCAATGGAAAAAATGGCTGAGCCATGACGTCAACACCGCCATTTTGTTTTTGTTTCTTGTTTTTTAACTGAGTGTCCTTGTGGGTCATTTGAAAATCTCAACCTGTTCAATGTTTCGTCTCAATCGTCCCGCCTCCAACCTATCGTCTGATGTTTGGTTGATTTAACATTTCTTAGGAATCGTTTTAGATTAAAAATAGAAAAAAAGTGGACGTTTTCTCAGGGGGAGAAAACAAACCTGGTGACTGTACTAATGTTAACGGAATAGCGACAGACAAATAAATAGGTATGTCACATAAGTATTTATTACACCAGACCAATTTTAGCCCAAGGTCGTTTTTTTAGAGCACTCGATGAGAATCAGAATCACTAACCAAGGTTTGCGAGATCTCCATGCTTATCACTGTCCTCTCATAAAATGCCTATTGATGTAATTAATCGGAAATGGACATTTTGGGAAACACTTTTATGAACGAACTAGATGACCCAGTGGGTTTCCATTGTAACAGCGGCCATAGATGCTTCTCTTTAGGAAGGAGTGTAAGGATTCTAATTAGCATTTCATGGTATAACAGCTGTCCATGATGATATTGATACGTCTATTTAGAAAAGAATGAAGGATTCAAATTAACATTTCAGATTTACCTTTGTAATATCGAGAGTTCCCATGATTAAGAAAGGACGTTCACTGTTAATGCATATCCCCCCCCTGAAAAATTATAAGTTATTAGCAAACTAGATTGGAAATTCCTTTATTTCATCGGATAGAGTATGTTAAGTGTATTGTTCGAATAAAAATCTCGCTATAACATGCCGTTTTTGCTGGGGGTACGGTTACTGATATAAATATAATGAAAATGTGTATTATATATATATATATATATATATATATATATATATATATATATATATATATATATAATCTTTATTTTAAAAAATGGATTTCGTCGCTTCTTTTATAGAATATAAAGTATTTTAAAAAGATTTCTAAAAAAAACTTTCTTCGTAAAAACTTTTCTCCTAAGGGTGACCTAAGGTCGAAACTTGTTGAGAACAATCAAAAAATTAATAACACAAAGGAAATATTCCTATTTGTCTTATCAATTGTATTATTGCTTTATATATATATATATATATATATATATATATATATATATATATATATATATATATATATATATATATGACCAGCGAAATGGTCGAAAGCGCTTGGGCTAATATCGGGTTCTTTCTTTATCAACTTGACCCAGAAGTAAGAAGACTTGTGAGAAGACTTGAACGTCTTCACTTGAAGATTTTAAAAAAGAAACAATTTGCGATATTCAACCAGTTTAGATAATATATAAACAACTCATGACTCTGATTTTCACTTTCTAGATCATCAGGGGAGTTACATTTAACCACGTGGTTTTTAAACGTTATAAAAAGTTGCTCACTTGACGATGGAGAACGAAAAAATCAGAGACGTGAACTTTGATATTGTGATTTTTACTCTCAATTTTCGTTACTTTACAACTTTACTCCGCTTAAATGTTGACCTTGTGTCACATCCTGTCCGTAACGGATGGGTTGAGTGGATATATAATTCGTAACTTTCCTGTTACGGTTTTACTGTCATTTTTATGGACAGTTTACATTTTATCGAATGGTGAACGCCTTAATATATATATATATATATATATATATATATAGAGAGAGAGAGAGAGAGAGAGAGAAAGAGAGAGGGGGGGGTAGTTTTGAGCTACCGAAACTGTGTTATCACCCTAGTTGGCGGCTAATGTGGACAGAGTATCGCACGTGCTTTCACATGTTGTATGATGAATATATATATATATATAGAGAGAGAGAGAGGAGGGGAGATTATACTTTTTTGATTTTATTGAAATAAAATCTTTTGCTATAGCAAATCCATTTGATGTTTCAAAATCGAGAGTCGATATTAAGTGATTATGATATACGATTATTTATTATTTATCTAAGAATTAAGATATATGAAATGCTGGAGTGGGTTTGGTGAGCACTGACCCACAAATTAAGATGGTTATAAGTAAATCAGCAAAATATAAACATCATTCAGTCAACGAAGCTGACTGTAACTCGTGTAGAGAGGTAAAAACACGCCCTACTCCCAAGAAAAAGGGGTCTCCTGAGTATGATACTAAACTGCGTGTAATAGTGAGACTCCAGTTCTGTAGATCTGAGGATTGTGGCGCCAACCTTTCATTGCCAGTACTCCCAGGTCCACTCTGAACCGGAGTTCAGGTATGTGTCAAAAAGGTCTGTTTGAAAATTATCTTTAATCTTTAGAACCATAAATATGAATGTACAATGAACACGGTTCCCTAACCTCTTGGCGTAAAATAACCCTAAACGGGCTGACATGCCATTAAAATCAATTACTTAATCAATCAATATGACCATTGTTCAATGAGATTTTTTTCGTCTTTTCTTTTGGCAATAATTCTACAATAGAACTGCCCACTTCCACAACTAGTTTATTGAATGACAAGAATAAAGGTGAATGAAAAAGTTAGGGCCGAAGGATGAGTGATATTCCAGTAATTAGATTATATTCGTTTCATTGAGATAAGTTGTATGTATAATCAAATTTATTTGAGTATATTTTAAAGAAAATATTTCCAGTTAATTACCACCACCTAAAAAAATGTGAAAAATGAAAATTCAGTTTTAGGAAAGCTTTATAAAATCCTTTAAACCAGGAGTCTCAAAGTCAAGGACCAGAGAAGAGACACAACAGACTGTGGGAGGCGTGATTTTCCACCATATATTCCTGATATGCTAGTATTTATTCATTTATTTATTTTCTTTAAAATAAATACGCATATGTTAGAAAGTGGAATATGTGAATTAATCCAAAATGTAAAGGAACAAATTTTTCGTTTACAATGTTCCTTAATTTTGTTTTCCCTTTTGATAAATTCTGTTTCTTTTCTATTTTGTTATATTTCAGGTGTAAATTGCAATAAATTGTTCTATAAATATCATCAAAACAGAAACAAAAGCAAAATTCAAAGTTTTATCACATTTAAAGAAATGGCAGATATAATTTGCTTGTTTAACAATCTGCTCTCAAATATTTTCTATTATTTTCTATTTGTGTATGTTATCTGTCATCTCAGATGACAAATCTGTTTCTTCTTAAGTTATGAAACAAAATAATTTTCTATAAACCACGTGGTCTTTGAAACAAGTCGATGTAAATTTCACTAACGTTCTTATTAGGAATGTTTATTTAAACGTATACGAAATTATATTTTTTCAACTTTTTAGCTTTTGATCTTTAAGAAAAGTGATTGACACATCAAAGTATATTCTACCTTTCTCTGGGAAGAAACATGAACTGGGGCAAGGGACGAATTACCAAATTTTAGAAAAATACTAGTCATGAAAATTGTTCCGCCGCGTGCCATAAAAAAGTTGTTTGCGGGTCACGTGTTTGAGACAACTGACTTTAAGTCAGGTGTCTCAAACAAAAAGATTTACTTTTCTACGAAGATTAATTACTGGAAAAAAAATTTTGAGAAATATTTACATCAGTTTAGTAGTTTTGACATGGTAGCAAACTCATACGCCTCGGGTAAAATACCTTTTTATTTTGCGTGGGCGTATGGCCTACTGGAGATATTTGCTAGGGTTGGTTGATTTCTCATAGAAAACACACCCTCTACAAAAAATGTTCAAATGTTGTATTGGTTTTATGAAGCTTGTTTGTCACTCGCAGCTATTCAAACTACAATGGCCAAACCAAGTCACTGGATGTGCTGAGCTTAGTTATAGCACGAAATTGGAAGTACTGAGCACCCAGAGAAAGTTGAGTCCTGCACCCGGTAGTGAGGCTTCAGATCGAGAGCTCTGGTTTGGTTTAGTTTGGTTTCTTTGTTTAATGGCATGTCAACTTTCGTGGGTTATTCAATATCAAAGCCATCCTCGCAGAAGAATAGTAGTGGTACTATTTAACCGATAGCTGGAGGGATTTGGGGGCTCATACCTTTCCCCTAAATTTATTAGTCTGAAATTGAACGTAATAGTGTGACTGAGGTTCTGGAATATCTTTTCTACTCCTCTCAAATCCACCCTGGTCCAGTGTGGCAATAACTTTTTGGTGTCCTATCTATTGGTCAAATAGACTTGTTTGAAAAATTATGATTATTTGACAGAAATACTTAATACCATATAAGTATGGACAAACAAATGATTTTAAACAAATTGAAATTAAAAAATGCCATGGAACATGGAAAATATAGTTATGATTACGAATACTCATTTAAAAATGAATTCAATTTTGCCATTAAATAACCTCTGAGTAGTTAATATGCCATTAAACAAATATGCCAAAACAAATATAAATAGTTATAATTACAATCAAACATATACAAACTAATCCAGTGTAATTATTGATTGACCCATAAACAGGTGATATGCAGTTAAAAAATAAACCAAACTAAACCAAACTCAGAATTTTAACTCACTATCAATAGTCTGCTTATCCAACTTGCTTACCATTGCATCACGTCAGTTCCAAAACCCTCATATATATGTATATATATATATATATATATAGTTTACTATATTTAGAAATAAGATTGCTTAATATCGGTGATGGAGCATATATCTCAGTCAGGATAACCTAACTTATATAAGAGAGAGAGACAGAGAGACAGAGACAGAGAAATAGAAAGACAGAGATAATTAGACATTGAGAGACTGATTCTATCACTTCCAAATTATTTTAACTGTAAAATTCATTTTATTTTTAGAATATTTTTATTAAAATGAATTTTTCGACGTTGAAGTGACTTTTGAAAAAATTGTTTAAATTTCTGTATTGAAAGGCAATGCTTTGTTATTGATATTTTTGGCGGGAAAAGCCTGATGGTTTCGTTTTTGCTTTGGGGTTGACAATAGACGAAACATGTCATGTAGTGGAAGACAATAATAAATTTTTAAAAAAAGAAGAATTATCTGTGTGTGAGTGTGGAAGACGAATAGTTATTTCAACTTTTTCTTTCACATAAATCTCTTCCTATAGAAGAGAAGGAAAAGATTCAATCTTCTAGAAGAGGGGTGGGATGAGAACGAAAAATTATGATAAAAAAATTGAGGGAAGTAGCTGAACACTTAGTTGGGATACTAAACGTACAAGACACATCTTCTACATGATCCATGAATGTTTTGGGTTCATCTTGCAACGGCGATCTATGATATTGATGTTTGTTTTTACTTTTACCACGGAAGTGAACGCAGAGTAAATTGTTGCTCACCTTCGGCCTTTGCTCTTGTCACTTCCATTTAAGCCGCCCGGTCAGGGTACAACCGTGGGAGTGTACGAAATAATTGGAAAAAAATCTAATAAAAAGGAACAGAAAAAGTAGCTTCTCATAATGATATGATGTTATATAAGAATTTTTGTAATATATAGAGAGCCACACAAACTTATAGATTTCGCATTTTGGCCACAATTTTGATGTCAAACTTGTAGAGATATTGTACAAATCTTTACCAAATTCTTTCAATAATCGTTGGTCATTTTAAAGTATATATAAGTGTGTGTGTGTGTGTGTGTGTGTGTGTGTGAAAATTCACGTTTAGACGTTACATATTGGCACTCCTACAATGTGCAAGTTGATCCTCAATTATTCACACCTTCACAGAGAGAGAGAGAGAGAGAGAGAGAGAGAGAGAGAGAGAGAGAGAGAGAGAGAGAGATTTACATACATTCATGCAAGGCGCTTCTTGTGATGTGTTGCAAGTTATAGTTCGCAAATCATTACAAGTGCCACAAGCAAAATGATTGATTAATTGATTTTAACGGCATGTCAACCCATCTGGTATTATTTCATGCTTAGAGGTTTGGGAATTGCACTCATTGTACGTTTGATTTTACATCTTTTGTCTTGTTTAAGATTTTTTTTTCCACTCAGTCATACGATACAAAGTATTCTTATTTAGTACAAATAATTTGCACACGGATGGTTTCATGTGTTTCCATCCAATGCTAATAATTATGTGTTTCAAGTAATTATTTTTATTCAATAATAATCGTTTGTTTGATCACAGTTATATATTTTCAAGTAACTAATAATAATAATCCTTGGTAAACAATTATAGATTCAAGTAATTATTCTTAATGCTATTAATTTACTGTTATATGGCATTAAGTATTAAAGACAAATTATTTTAACAGGTCTATTCAACCCCTAAATGGGACTCTAACAGGTATTACCACTCCGGGGGAGAGTGGACTTGAAAGTAATGGCAATGAAGAAGTACTCTACACTGCCCAGATCTCTAGAACTGGAGCCTTACCATTAGATGCAGTCTCGTGTCATTCCCAGGACACTATTTAGGCAGGGTAAACCTTTTCAGATTATCCCATTAGTGTATTCAAAGCCTCGCTGATATCAAGCTAAAGGCAGCCAGGAATGAACACGCGCATGTATAAAGTCCCCGTAGCGTAATGGTTATAGTGCTGGCCTGTAACCTCGAAGTAAGCGAGTTCGAACTTAGTTCACGTTATTACGTGCGATTTTGGGAAAGATATGAACCTCCTATCCCCTAACTCTGAGTTAAAGAGCATCATTGCTGTTCTTCTACAAGGATCGCTTCGGCATTAAATAACCCATAAACGTTGATATGCCATTAAGTAAAAGAAATTAAACCATCTTGTATATCTTTGTGGTTTATTGTTTTTGTTTGAATGCTTATCAACCTTCGTGGGTTATTCAATGTGAAAAACATCCCTGTAGAAGAACAGTAGCGGTCCTATTTAACTCATAACTGAAGTGAATGTGCCCATATATGTTTCTGTGTTATTCTGTTCTTTATCAAACATGCTTCAGCAAATACGATTGTCCAACATTTCCTTTTTAGGGGCCTTATCCTCATAATTTCGAACAGCTCTCTATTGATCGTGAATAGTTTGATTTTTTTAAAATTTTGCTCTAAATATTCTTCCGCTGTTCTTTGGTTTTAAGATGTTAAATATTCCGTATTTTCCGGCTTTTAAGACGAATGGGTGTAGAAAATATTTGTGTTGTTACTAAAGCAGGAGGTAAGCCTACCGTCAATCATTATCTGCGCTAACAAAGTCTCGTACACCACAGGGTTTAAGCTTCAAATTCTATACCGGGTGTATTAGCCGGTCCCCAATTCGTTTTTTGAGTGGGACCTTTTAACCTTAAACGTGATATTTTTTAACTGGACTTTACTGTTTACTTGTTAATAAATCCGTCGAGGCGTGTTCGATCTCTGTTGACTCCTTTTTTTTAATAAAAGGTCCTCTTGGGAGAAAATACCCTGCTGGTTGCCTTGCTCAGCGATGTGATGCTGATGGTTCTGAATTCGTCACTGATAGATAGAAATATAGTAAAAAGGTTAAGTCATTGATGTCATTCAGGCTTCTGCAAAATCAAGCAGACTTGTAGCTTTGTTGGTTTAGTTGGTATGTATTTACTCAACCCCTCCGTTACGGGTAGGATGTAATTCAAAATTATATTTTTAAGCAGAATTCAGAATTTTTATTCTCCCAGATTGGTTGCTCTATCAAAGGCAAAGAATTCAGTCTACCTTGCTAGTTACTCTTGGCTAGAGGTAGAAGATATGAATTCTTGCCTTTCTTGAGGTGTGAAGTGAAACGTAAACAGCTTCG
The DNA here is from genome assembly GCA_963585895.1 of Sepioteuthis lessoniana. Taxonomy (NCBI): domain Eukaryota; kingdom Metazoa; phylum Mollusca; class Cephalopoda; order Myopsida; family Loliginidae; genus Sepioteuthis; species Sepioteuthis lessoniana. Next base: position 20,243,995 of record OY757942.1, read on the forward strand.
GCTTGGGTTTGAACTCGACTCTCCTCGTCCGTTTCTCGTCTCCATCGAGGTTACCTCATATATTTTCAGAAATGATTCAACACAGATGGAGTGATAAACTGTCTTGGTCATTCACTTGCGTAATAAAGTGTTGTTTTTTTTTAGATTGAGGTCTTATCAGGTTTGGTTGATACATTAACGTAGAGATCAAGCTGAATTAGCTAAGTCTTAAAAGGGGGGGACACAGTTGAAGCATCTTTAACATGAGAATTTTAATAAATTATAATATAACCAAGGAAATGGTTACATGTGCTTGGTTTGGTTTATTTGTTTAACGGCATGTTAACTCCTTATGGACTATTTAATGACACAATTGATTTATTTGTAAATGTTTAATTATAATCATAACTTTATATTTAGTTTTGTTTATTTTTTAGACGGTATATCAACTCCTTATGGGTTATTTAATACCGAAATTGATTAATTTGTAAATACGTCGACCACGTGCAAGATATTACACAGTCAATTATTTTACGCAAAGTTAAGCTGGTTTCAATTCAGTTTTTCTCCCAGTCAAATTGTTTCTTCCAAGTTAAAGAACACCGTCTGTTCTACTATTTACTTATAACTGGAAGAGATGGAGTCATACCTTTCCCAATGACATTGAAACGAAAATAACCTTGTCCAGGATTTGAATTCGGATCATTGATTCTCTTTCCTATGATAGTAACAGTTTTGCTAAACGCAATCATAATCATCACCGCTTCCAAAATCTATTTAGTCGTCTGGTTACTATACAGTGCAATTCCTTTTCATGGCATCTCTAAGGGTAACGGCGCTCACTTGACAGTACTGATCTCCTCTCCAGTCTCTTACTAAGTTATCGAGTTGCCTTACTAAGACATTCCGTTCATGGCATTTCCAAAGGCAATGGAAACTACTTGGCGGCACCCATCTCTTCTCCAAGTAACATGATACAGGTTGCGTCGGGGCATCCTCCTACCCGATGTATCGCTATTCCTTAGAGGTTCAAAAAAATTCGCTGGTTTATTTCTTTGATTCCAAACGTAAAATTCATTATAAAACAAAACTGAAAAGCACGTCCTGTCATTTTGATTTTGTTTTATCAATGACAACCAACCTGACTAGAAGGGCAAGTTTAATTAATTTCTCTTGTTGCTAGTTGAGTGAGTTCCATCCATCGAGGACTCTACGATTGTAGCCTTGCGCCAGATTAGATGAAGCAATGGAAGCTTAGTATTTCCACAAAGAAAATCTACACTATTATTCTCAGTCTAATTCACTGCATTTTTATATCTGCTATCAAGGGTTTCTCTTGTAGTGTAATGGTTAACAAGCTATACTTCTGGTCTTGTTCAAACTAATCCAGGTTTAGTAAACAACACAGATGCTTCTAAGTCATTTTATTTTAATCTTTTATGACTATGTTATGAAAACCTAAGGCTAAAAAGTAAAATGATATAAAACCTAAGGCTAAAAAGTAAAATGATATAAAATAAAACACGTTTATTATCCTAGTGAGAGCAATTCAGCGAATTTAAATTACAAAAACCCAGACTTTTGGGGCGAGATGAAAAAAAGTATATTGTAATTCATATATTCGCATTTCATTTCAGAACAATAAAAGATTTGTATAAAACATGGTCTCAATTTGACTTTCAAAAAGAGTCACGTGTACGTCTCTGCTGTCATTTGCTTCGCATTATGATACGATAGTGACAGGACTCGAATAGCTTCAAAAAAAGACGACACTCATGAGTCCCACATGGCCTTGTACCAGACTAAATAAATTCGGTTCAGTTTCAACCATCGTGGATTATCTAACGCCAAAACCATACTTGTAAAAGAACAGTTGTACTATTTAACCGATAGCTGGGGAGGGGATATTGGGGTTCATACTTTCCCAAAAGGGTATTGTCTTAGTCCCAAATTAAACATAATAGAACGATTGGAAAATAAATTCACTGAAGATTAGTTGGAATCGACTCGGCAATTCAAAAACTTCGAAACAAAAGAAATTAAAATTACTTTGAATATGTTTATATACCAAACAAAAATGACAGATATATATTTGTTTGTTTATTTATTTCAACAGCATATCAACCCGTCTTGGATGATTTTATGCCAAGGGGTTTCGAAATCGCATTTACATTTGTTTAAATTTGTGAAACTGGAATTTTTTAGTTTTTTTATTGCAATAAAAGGTTATTCCACATTTTCTTATATGCTACCAGACGCATCTATAGTGATGTTACGGTAAACAAGCAAGGTTAGCGGACCATCACTTGCGAGTTCGTGAAGGGCACTCAGAGAGAATCTATCTCAATATGATTACGGATGATTATTTCAAATCTGAGTATGGCAATTTTTACAAGAGTATATACATACATTATCTTCATCTGTTTGTAATCGACGTAAATCAAGACAGCAATTGAATTGCCTCTAACCGGTGACGTAACTCGAAAGTGATCAAGTTATATATATATATAGGATTAAGAAGAATTTGTTTGTAATTAGTAGACAGCCAAATAGTTATATATATATATATATATATATATAATTTCGAATGCATTCATATTAGATCTGGGAGGTTTTTAACAAATATGTTTCTTATAGAGAATAAGGACTTTCATCTTATGGGGATTCTCTTGGAATAAACAATATTCAGTGAGAAGCCATGTTGTAGCAAGACATAACTAATCAGAATTTCAACATACAAAAATTTTATTTTTACTCATTTAAATTTTGTGTCATTCTTAAGAAAAATGTCTGATGAAAATAACCGATATAAAAATTATCTTTGTCCTGTTTATATGAATCTTTTTTTCAACTTTTTTGTCTTATCATCTTATTAGCTTAAAAGGTTGATAATATCACAACTCAGATCCACTCGAATGCTTATTTCGTTATTTTCTTTGTGCCAGAAATATACCGTATGTGATTACACAGAGTTGGCAGTCCGTCAGTTTTTACGAAATAAAAGCATAGACTGAATGTCTCATAAGTTTGTGATCTATCAAATGTCGCTTTAAAGTATTTTGAAAAGTAATTCTGATTATGATAGTTTGGTTTGGTTTATTTGTTTAAAGGCATATCAACTCCTTATGGATAATTTGATGCCGAAAATTTGATTCATTACAAAAAGCTTGGTTGTAATAACTATATTTTTGATGTTCCATTCTGTTTTTTAAAATTGCACTTTATTTTGTTTATTATCATCTGTTTGCAAACATTTTACTTGACAGCACCCATCTCCTCTCCAACAACCTATTTTATCATTGGGATGCAATGTCAAGGGAATTTTCTTCATAGTATCTCATGGGTTAATGAGGGTTACTTGGCGGCCTCCATCTCTTCTCCAATAGCCTACTTGGTCATTGGGGTGCCATGTCGAATGTCATGACCTGTTCATGGTATTTCATGACACCCCTCGGTTCTGTGCCATTATTTTTCCTATAATACTAAAGTCTGATATCTTTTTCTTCTATCTCTTCTTCAGCTACTTCTGCTGGCCGTAAGAAAGACGACCAGAAACCTCTTATCGGAAGTGAGTGGCGTCCCTTGGACGGAAAAGAATTTGACGATAGGGACGGAGACTCCGGATTTTGGACACCTGATACAGAAAACGACGACACCCAAGAAACAGACACGGTAAGCGTAATTCTATTGTCCGTTGTTTTCTGGTACATCGAATTCTCCAACATCGAAACTCTGTAGCAACCGGATATTATAAGGTATTGTTTAATGTCAAAGTTCGGGGCATTAAAACTCAGTAACCAAAAATATGATTATGCATCAGTTCAAAAATAAGTACACCTCTAATATGGTAATGCAATTTTATTTTTTGGTTACAAAGTTTTAATGTATCGAGTTTAATAATAATACCTTATAATATCTGTTGTAATTGTATAATGTTCCACTTGAAATAATAAAACCCTGTTACTGCTTTAGGAGAAAGTTAACTTTTTTATAAAAATGAGCCAAGAAGAAGAGGAGGAAGAATATTCCCCAACATTGATGATTGTAAAGATATAATTCAGGGACGCGAAGAATGTCCAAAAAAGCACAAAAGACTGATTATAGCGAATAATAACAACAATATCATGACAGATAACTTAAGGACGAACAAAAAAGCAACAATGAAAAATTCTACATAAAAAAGTGGGAAGAAAAACAACTGTATAGATACTTCAAGCGACAAATTCAAGGATACTTCAAGAAAATTAAACATGAGATAACATGACTAAGAAAAAGAAACCTCAAAAGAGAAACTGAATCTCTTTTAACTGTTGCTCAGTGTAATGTCATAGGAAATATGCCAGAACAAAAATTGATAATACGCAGTGGAAAAGCAAGTGTAGGTTATGTAGTGACAGATGAAACAGTGAATAAGTGAAATCAGAAAACTGTCATGAAAGGAATACAAAAGTAGGCATGACGATCCACTGGGAATTGTGCAAGAGACTAAAATTTGGCCATACTGACAAATGATAAATGCGCAAATCAGAAAACAAGATGAATAAAATTCTCTGGGATTTTGAGATACAAACGGACCACCAAATCCTGGTCAGAAGTCCATACTTAGTATTAATCAACAAAAATAAAATATTGCCATTTTGTGGATGTTGACGTTTCAGCAGATATAAAAGAAAACGTAAAGGTCGTCAAATACCTGGATCTTGTCAGAGCGCTGAAAAAGCAGTGGAACATGATGGTGACGGTGATACCAATTGTTGTTAGAGTCCTTGGAATGGTCCCTTAATGCCTGTAAAGTTGACTAGAAAATTTGAAAATCAGAGGAAGAATCAAGACTGTCCAGACTACAGCATCGCTAAGATTAGCTAGAATACTAAGAAGACTCCTACAGACCTGAAATGTCTTGTTGTCGCTCAGATTCCAGTGAAAGACCACAAGCTAACGTGGGTGTGCGAAATTCGTAAGGAGTGAAATAATAATAATAATAATAATAATAATAATAATAATAATAATAATAATTGCCCAGGGTATGATCAAGAAAGGGACAAGTAAACGCATTAACAAAATCCCTGGCAGTCCCAGCCTATATGAAATACATTAAATAGCACTTTGAGGAACTGCTCAGCTCCTTAGGAGAGTACTATCAATATGACTGAAAAATATCCAGAATACATAGAATGCATATGATCACCACCTTTTACCCTAGGTCTTGGGCAACGAAAACAAAACTGAAAATTAACTAATTGCAAAAAATGAGGAAGAGGACGCACCCACCATTGATGATTGTGTGCATCCGAGAACATAGATAGTGACGGAATATACAAGAAAAAAGCAAAGAGATTAATTACAGCTGCCAATAACATAAAGACAAACAGAGAAATAGGAAAACAGAAATAGTATATGTCAGAAGTGAAGACTTAGACCAATCCCGATTGGTCAAAATCCCTGCAATGGATTGCATAAGAAGCTCCCACTCTCAGGGCAACACTTATTTTTTAATTCTTGCAACCATATTGCTGCTTAGCTGGAATGCTAGCTGGGAACTGATCTCTTTTGACTGGGTCTCTTAGAAGAGAAATCATGATGTTGCGTAGACCCAAAACTTTCGGTGACCCCAGGTAATTCATCACTGACAGTAGATTCAAGCGCGTAAAAATATATTTGCCTATAAAACGATGCATTAGAAGACAAACTAAGGAAAGAACACGAGATCATAGCTAAGCAGGGAATTTTACATGAGAGAACTTGAATATTTTTTAATGACAGCTCAACATAATGCCATAAGAAGTAATTATGTAAAAGCCAGAATAAGAGTCAAGAAAAGAGGAAGCGTCGGATATGTGGAAAGATGAAATAGTAAACCATATAAAAAACGAATGCAACAAACTGGTACTGAACGCGAATAAGAACAGATCAACCTGATTGAGAAAGATCATCAACTAGGAATTGTGCAAGCGACTAAATTTTCACCATGCAGAAAAATTGTATGCACACGAACCAGAATCTGTCTGGGAGAAGGAGACACACAAAATTCTCCGGGATATTTGAGATACAAACGGATCACCCAGTCACGGCCAGAATATTAGATCTAGTTTTTGTGAATAAAAAAAAAATTTTTTAAAAGAATTGTCAAGTAGAAAACTTAACTGTTCCAGCAGAGGAAACCGAAAAAGTAAATAATTACCTAGACTTGTTAGAAAGCTAAAAAATAACAATAATGATAAAACAAAAAAAATCTATAGAACTTTGATACCAATTATGATAAGAACCCATGGAACAATCCCAAAAAGTCTGCAAAAGAAACTAGAGGAACTGGAAAAACGTGGAAGAATTAAGACCATCAAGAACCACAATACTGCTGAAAATAAAATCTGCTTGAATACTTAGAAAAGTTCTTGACTTAAGTGAAAAGTAAGAATAGTATGAAAAACTCTCAAAGGGTAAATGCCCTTAAAATGGTTTCGAAAATCCTGGAAAAGAGATTAGATGAACTGGAGAACAAAAGAAGAGTCGAGATCGTCCATACCAAAGCATTTTAAAAATAAGCTAAAATGCTTAGAAAAGTCATAGAAAGCTGGTCACTCAGACTTCAATGAAAACCATTAGTTACTACCGATATAAAAAATTCTCAAAAACTTTAGCAAATTATGAGGAAGATGGTAGATTGGTCGATTGATTGACTTTAACGGCATGTCAACCCGTCTGGGCTTAGAGGTTAGGCAATTGCTTACATTATATGTTTATATCTATATTTTTGTGTAACATCTTTTTTTTTTTTTTTTTTTTGCATACGCTTGATATCAGGTATTCCTATCCAATACAAATAATTTGCAAACAAATAGATTTGACACATAGGTTGGATCCTAATAAGCACTACCACTCTAGTTCAGAGTGGACCTGGGAATAATGGCAATGATGAGGTATTTTACTAGCAGCAGAGGCTCAGAATTGGGGCTTCACCACCAGATGCCGTTTAATGTCATAGCCAAGAAACCCTATTTTGGAGGTAGAGGTATTAATCTCTTCAGGGGATACAGTTAGCGTATTCTAAGCCCCAGGCGTGTGAAAGAATGTAGATAGAGGTAGGTAGAGAGTTATAACAGTATTAAAATATATACAATAAAATTGTGTCATGGTTGTCAATAGAAGTAATAACTTTATAATCTAATGTTTTCAGATGCCTTTTGGTTTTGGAAAAAAGAAAAAGAATGAATCATTGATTGAAAAAGATGTGTCTCCTATCGCCCAACCTTCGAAAGAAGTGGAAAGTGCCGGCACAACCATAGTAGAAAAGATCGAAGAGGTTGCATTTTCTGCTGAAGATGCAGTCATAGACCATACCGAACAGGTGACTGTGACAATGACAGAGACGGTCGTCGAAGAAGAAGCCGTAGTCGAAGTGGTCACTTCAGACGCCGTGGACGGTGGGGCTGAGCAACTGGTCGAGATTGAACAGGTAAGACCCCCTTCTCTTACTTTCGTTTTAATTTCTTCTTTTTTTTCCGTGCCATCCAAATTTTATTCGTTTGTTTTTCTTTAATTCTGTTATTTTCATTTGTTCATGCAGGCGCGTGTGGAATACTGCTAACAAAATTGCGTCCAGTGACAACATTCAACAATACATAACACTTAAATATATGGTATCTGCCAAATAGAATCTTTAAAAACCATTTGACTTGTCGATACTCACGATACATAACTTTTTTGAGAAACGCAAGAAGAGCATTTAACAAAAAGGTTGTTCTGCTATACGAATATATTGGAAAGGTTATTTTAAAATAGTAATGCATCTGTAGGCCATTTTACTTTATGAATGGATTGGAAAGGCTATTTTATTGTAGGAATGGATTTTATTATAAAAATGCATAGGAAAGAAAAAGAATGAATCATTGATTGAAAAAGATGTATCTTCTATTGCCCAACCTTGAAAAGGTCATTTTACAATTAGGCTGTCATGGAAAGATGATTTTGTAATAGAAATGCTTTGGAAAGAACATCTTAATAAAGGAATGCATTGAATAGGCCATTTTACTACAAGAATGAAAAGAAAATTTTCATAGCTTTTCATAATATTATTATGATATATTAGAAAGTACATTTCACCTTTCACCAATTCCATTTACTGTACTGATATCTTTTACGTCACACACACATACATACGAGTTGCAACAGCGTATTTCCTAAAATCCTAACCATACTTGCGAATCGAAAATAGTACGTACTACGAGTCTGTAGTACGTACAAATTTCGATTCGTTTAAGAGTTGCTCTTTTCATACGATTGCTATACGAAATAAATGATCATTTCAAAGAAGTTTTCCTGATCGATTTCCGTCTACTTTCGTGTGTATCTTTGTACCAACCATTTCTTTAAAAAAATATTTATTCCTTTCATTTCAGCTTGTTGACTTAATTGACTTTGCACTCAAAAAGGTTCACTATTTTTATTTTACGACTGTTTCTTTTCTTTTCTTTCTTTCTTTTTTCTTTTTTTTATGAATGCCTTCAAAATGAAGACCTATTTTCTGAATTCATCTCTCCCGCATTTTCCAGCTTTTAAGACGCACTTTGAGATATGTAGCATAATCACTGACAACTGCTATATCAGTGATAGCTGATCATCTGACGGGAAGGAGAAAACACAATAAACGGAATAGATACTTCGTTCAAGTAGGAACCAGTCCTTCTCGTATGTTTGAATGGTTTAATCGCTCTTCGTCCACATTACTACTGGTCTATTCTTGTCTCTAGCCACCAAAGTGGGAGCGAATTAAGAAATCCAGCTTCTTTTATTGGAGTTTACAAAACACTGAACCACCATGTTCACCTTGAATGGGTAGTATCGTCAGGTCAGCTCCCACCACCACTTAAATGGCCGATATAGTCAAATGAAAATTTTTTGATACTTTCTTTTTGATTTCAAATAAATGATGACGTTTGTCAAGCTACAATATAAGCATAAAGGCGTCTTATGAGCCGTAAAATGCGATTATTTCATTATACGCATCTTCTATTGATAATTTGCATTTTCATTTCTCTGCATCTTTTTTTTTTATTATAAAATGCATTAAATTTTTTTTTTTTTTTTAATCTATTGAAAAGGATTTTTACTATAAAACTGCATCGGAAATGATTTTTACAAAAAAATGCATTGGAAATGATTTTTACTATAAAATTGCATTAGAAATGTTTTTTTCAGTGTAAAATGCCAAAGGAATGATTTTTATTACAAAATGCTTTGCCGAATGGTTTTTACTATAAAAATTCTGCTTGATACGTCACTAAACAAAGAAACCAAAACCGGATAAAATGCAATGAAAATGATTTTTACCATGAAAATACATGAGAAATAATTTTACAATAAAAACGCAAAGGAAGGGTATCAGGTTTGATAAACGTTACTTTTTTTTTGATATTTTGATAAAAGGCAACGAAATAAAATTCTCAAAGAAGTACCCAATCAGAACGTTATGGTTTTGTGGTTGGTCTACAAGTTAAAATGACAAGTTTTCATAAATCCCAATTTGCCAGAATGGCATTGAGACAAACCTAGAAAAGAATAAAAAATATTTTTACTCCAAATCTAAAAATAAAAATAGAAGAAAACTGTGTTTAACCCTTAGAACTCGAATGACAAGTTTTTGTGCAGCTATCCAGAAGTACATCTATCCCTACGGCCTGTTAGACAAATAACAGATTACAATA
>OY757942.1:20261174-20401174 GCA_963585895.1 Sepioteuthis lessoniana
TTTTGAAGCATCTTGCATGAATTGAGCATCAGTTTTTGAGTGGCATAAGAGATTCAAGGAAGGCAGGGAGTCTGTGGGAGATGATGAGAGGTGTGGGAGGAGTAAGGAAGTCAATACACCAGAGTTGATTGGCCAAAGGGTTAGGGTTAGGGTTACTATGTTGAGGTTTTAAGTGAGTTCAGGAAGAGATTCCGTCAGAAGAGACCAGCACTCTTCAAATCGGGTCAGCATCATTTCCAGCAGGACAATACACCAGTCCACAACTCCATCCTTGTTACAGACTATTTGACCAAGATGGGTATCAAGACAGTTCGTCACCGTCCCTATAGTCCAGACCTTGCTCCCTGTTACTTTTGGTTATTCCCTAAGCTCAGAGGCTGTCGTTATGAGACAATTGAGGAGATGAAAGAGGCTGTGACGAAGGTCATTGACACGCTCACACAAGAGGACTTCCATGGGGGCCTTGCAGAAGTTGTTGGAACGGTACAAAAAGTCCATTGCAGATGGAGGAGATTACTTCGAAGGGAACTAGAGTTTCATGTGTGTACTATCAATAAAGGTGCCCATACGAAAAAAGAAACTTATTTAATGATCCTCGCATATATATATATATATATATATATATATGTGTGTGTGTGTGTGTGTGTGTGTGTGTGTGTGTGTGTGTGTGTGTGTGTGTGTGTGTGTGAGGGGTTGTAAAGAGGTGAGACTAAACAATCTTATAAAAGAACAAATGTTTGATAAATCAAAAAGGGCTCAAATGCTTGCCAGCAAAGCTGTATACGAACTAAATCAAAATAAAATCTCACTTGATAAAGTTTCATCCGATGATTGTGCCTTCTATTGTTGATACATAAAACATATCGTTATGAAACTATTGTAAAAAGTTGAAATTTTAATTTCTTTTTGTTATACATATATGCAAACACACACACACACACATATATATATATATATATAATTAGAAGAAATTAAAATCCCACCTTCTTATATATTCTATTTTTATTTGCAGCAACTATAAATTAACTAGTATTAACTAAAACTAGTATATCAAAATGTTAAACGACCTGAGATGCCGTTAGACACAGATACACGCACGCGCTCACACGTATATATATATATATATATATATATATATATATATGCACGCAGATCATAGCAGGTTTTTAATATACTATGCACAATTTTATTATTTGCTTCAATGTTTTTGTTCATTTTATCTAATTCACAATTCACATAAGCACGACGTTCTTTTCTTTTTATATCTGTCAATTCTTTTGTCAAACTGGAAAAGCATGGCTTCATATGACTGTTTAAAAATAATTTTAAAAACTACAATAAATCAAATAACATTAAGGCTGGGAACCGCTGTACTAGATGTATTTATCAACTGAAAAACTTTATACTACTTTTAACAGCATACACTACTCTGACCTTTGTTACATTAATACACACTAGTTCCAGCATTCACTATATAAGTTTCAACGAGATGTTAATTCGTAGATAACAGCGTTTCTTATAATGTATTAGCTTATCCAAAAGCGAGTAACCTAACACAATATTCGGTAGGAAAAGTACTGTTTGATTGCTAAAGTACAAAGGTACTGAACTACCAACCCTCTGGAAGCATTCATAATTATTCTAATTTCAAGATAGCTCGAAACGTTCCGTGGTTAGTGTACTCGAAGGTAGACTCCTACAAGTAACTGGAGTCTAGCAAGATGCTGCGACTAGTATAGCTTTGGACTTTCCGGGATACTGGAGCTCATCTGTAAAAGGTTTGTTTTAGTTTCTTTGTTTAATGGCATATAAACCTTCGTGGGCTATTTAATGCCAAAGGAATACTTGTAGAAGAACAATAGTAGTATTATTTAACCCATCACTGGGGAGGGGGATTTTGGAGTTCATACCTTATGATATTAGTCCGAAAGTGAATGCAACTGGAGTTTGAACTCGCATAACTCGATGTCGCAGTCGAGTTCACTAGCCACTATGCCAGGGAACTCCTCCCAACTGAACGAGCCGAGATAATGCTGATTTTTTTTAATGATCTCAACTCACTCTTCGTGTTAATGTACAACAAGTGGATAACAACGCAGACTGGAAACAGAAATAAATGAGATTATTTTTTGGATCAGACTAAAATGCTTAAATATACCAGCTACCCTGTTAGAGCTACGAGATCACGTTTGGTTGGCAGAAACCCAAACAATCCTTTAGACTCATTCTTTATTTTTTTTTTTTTAGATCTTTCCGTGTTATATTTGTTTTTATCGCTGTTTTTACACTGGTATTAGTATTGCTAACAGTATTACTATTAGTATTATTACTATCCTTTTTTTTTTATTTTCAATTTGCCCTGTATTCTCATTTTCGTAGATTGACTTTCCGAGTTAGTTACAAGAAAATAGCACCTAAATATTAAGATAAAAATATTAGTCCAAATTATTAATGTTTGACAATGTTTCATTTAAAAAATGAAAATAAATAAGATACTTCTAAAAATATTTCATAATTTCGAGAAAGCTAAATACTTATTGATTCGGATTCAAAACTACTTTAACCTCATTGGGAAGAGAATCCCCCAAGGTGTCGAGGCTAACATGCAACATCATAGTAAGCGAGTTCGAACTCCAGTCGCACTATTACGTTCACTTTCAGACTAATAACCTTGGGAAAGGCATTAACCCCTCTTATCCCCCTAGCTATGAGTAGTACCACTACATGGATGGATTATGATATTATGTTATTACCCACGAAGGTTGATATGCCATTAAACAAAAACACCAAACCAAACTTAAACTCAACCTTTTTTTCCTCTCTCAAGACAAAACTTCGCTGTTATTCTTTCTAATAATAATTACATAAATAAGATAAATAGCTTTAAATCGATTCTGAAAGACAATTGTATAGTGAGTTTGATTCTCACCAGGTACCTTGCTATAATGTCATGGTACCAGACTTAGCAATTTTGAACAGTTGAATGAAGACTAACTGTACAGGAAAATGATTGATTTATAGGTTGATTAATTGATTAATTCTAATGGCATGTCAACTCGTCTAGGGTTATTTTATGCCTAGAGGATAGGGAATTGTGTGCATCGTATGTTTAGATTTACATTTTTGTGTATTTTCTTATGAGGTTTTTCTTTTTTGCACTTGATCATAAATCAAGTAATCCTATCCTATACGAATAATTTTCAAACAAATTTCTTTGAACCATTGATAGAACTCTAACAGGTACCACCATTCCAAGTCAGAGTGGACCAAGAAATAATGGTAATGAAAAAGTAATCCACACTCCCAAGAGATTCATAACTGTTGCCTTACCATCAAATGCACTTTAGTGTCATATCCTTTTTTCTTGGGAGAGGTCGTACTTCTATGCAGGGTGTCAATGTAGACCTCGCTGACAGGACATGTACGGGAAAAGATCGATTCGATAATAATTAAAGAATTGCAACAAATTCGATCTTTTCTATTTTTCAGCATTGTTCTTTGTCATTTCTTCGTCTTTCTAAAAAATCACAACATTCTTTTTTGTGAAAGCGCAATTTCAGCATGTGCATGGTGGTCTGTTTTTCTCAGTTGCACAATCAATTTTAACATTTTCTTTTCTTTCCTCTTTTTTTTTTTTTTGTGTGCGTGTGTATTTTGTATTGATTCTTTGATCATGTTGTACTTTCTTTTTTATTTGTTTCTGTTTTCATATGTTAACGTGTCAAAGTGTGTGTGTGTGTGTGTGTGTGTGTGTGTGTGTGTGTGTGTGTGTGTGTGTGTGTGTAATTAGAAATTTTTTTTTCTCCTCATAAATCCGGACATATTTTCAAAAGTTGTGTATGGAAGAAAGAAAGAAAAAGACAAACAAGAGAAAATTCGAAAGAAAGAATGACAAAATGAGATTTTTTTCTGTAAAAAGCTGATATGGAAAATTGAATTCCTTGTTTCTAAAGTTAACAAAACTGCAGTAAAGAAGAAAAAAAAAGAAAAAGTTTTTTGTGTGTGTGTTGTAGAAAGGGGAAATTTGTTACCTATATTTGTCTAATTCGATTGAACTCTCAATTTCTGGATACTTTAAACGAAAATTCATTGAAAATCGAACACAAAATACACTCAAACTTCACTCCAGGGTGCAGACATCTTTATTAAAAGATCAAGGGTGATCTTTCTGTGTTCGAAATGTTTGGCGTTACAGTTAGTGGCGTATCTACGGTATGGCAGGTAGAGCACGTGCCCTGGGGGTCACTTAAAGAGGTCGCCATTGAGAGGAATTATAGCCAGCTCTCAGAGATCATTCATCAAGTTAAAACTAATACTTTTGTATTTGAGAGCAGGGCCGTCTTAACCCAGGCTAATTTATGCATGGTTGTGTAGGGAGAGGCTCCACTGCACTGCCTCCATGGCTTAAGGCAAATTCTGTTATCTTGCTCTGCTATGTACAGAAAGAGAAAAAACTGAAAAAAAAAAGAAACTTTGACTGCATCATAGGCCAATTTGCATCTGTGAAAGTTAGGAAAGGGTAATTGTAATCTTCAGTAAAGCCATAATTTGGTAATTAAAAGATTCATTAACTTGAATTTTTTTGCAGATTTTATGGTAAAATTATCTAAAAAAAAAATGGAGGTCAGATGTTTAGACGGGAGCGCAATTTCAGGACTTGCCATAGGCACTATTCTTTGTAGCGGGAGTCCTTCTGGCGTATTGGCTAACGTGCTGGACTGTGACATCATAGTAAGCGAGTTCGAACTCCTGTCGCGCTATTTAGTTCACTTTCACCCTTATTCCCTCAGCTATAGTACCACTACTGTCTTCTACAAGGATGGCTTTGGCATTTAATAACCCACGAAACTTGATACATGATTAAACCAAAGTAAACGCCATTGCTTAAGGGTATAGTGTACTATGGTATAGTATAGTATTGTATTGTATTGTAACACTCAATCCAAAATATCGGGCTAGCTGGTTCAAAGGGTAAACAAAAGTTTGATTTTGAAATCGTTCTGGAACCTTTTCCTGCTATATTATTCAACATGTAAATTAATTTATTTTTTATATTTATCAATTTATTTATTTATTTTTAAGCCTGTAGAACCCGTGCCTGTCGAGATTGTTGAAGAGAAGAATGTTGTGGAGACTCCGGCACCAGTTGTTGAGAAACAACCGAAAAAGCAACCTCGTGTTGAATCGACCCCACTCATCGGAAAGTCAACGAAAGTGAAAGACACACAACCAGGATTCTTGTGTTGCACCATTCTTTAGGGGGCAAAAGTCGACCAAAAACAAAAGTGGGAAAACACCTCCCCCCGACCCTTCACAAGAAACACATAGACAGAATGACAGGCAGACAGACAAACAATTCAATACGCAATTATAAAAAAAGAAAGAAAAAGAAAGAAAACTCACACAGCCGAACAAATTCGGATTAGAGAAACTACTACCGCCTATTTAAAAAAATCCCTAAAAATCTAAAAAGAAAAAAATCCCGTTCTCTTTGCCCCTTTTTCTACACCCAGGTGTCCCCAACTATTTTTTGCCGATTCTTTATCTAAAATTATCAATTCTTCTGTGCCAAAACTATTCTAATATCCAATATTTATAAATGAAAAAATATATTATGTATATCTTTTATCAAACATATGGAACGAAGGCTGAGTAATTTTTTCAGAAGCATTAACTACGTCTCGTCTTTTTTCATTTCTTTATGCTTTGAGTAAATATGCTGCTTTCTATTAAATAAATTTGATTTTACAATTGTCTGCAAGGCAACCATTTTCTCTCACTAAAAATGGATTCTTTCAAAGGCCACCTCTACAAAAGTTAGGACAGAATTTTTTTATTTTTTTATATTTATGAAAATATTTGCTTGTTGACATAATGTAATGCGAAGCTAAAACCGCATCGAATTAAATAAACTTATTCTCGTTTTAGACCTTCAAAAATTAACATAGGTAAGAAATGGATTAACTAGTCGAATTTAAGGATTCAAAAATCGATAGATTTATATTGATCTCGTGAGATAATTTTTTAAATGTCGAGATTATGAATAATAGGACGGAAACAAATCGTAAAAATCCGTAGTCGCTGTTTCTTTTTAATTCAAATTCACTTATCTGATTTCTGTTTTTTCTTTCTCGGAACTTTTTTTCTCTGACGCTCGCCATCTTCTTTTATTCATCACCAAAATTATTTCAAATTATAACCGCTCAAAATCATTATTAATTATAAAATGATTCGTTATTATAAAACTATTACATTCGCAGATGTTTTATTAATGATAGAAAAAAAGACCTGTCAATGATCCATCTGTTAACTATCTCTCTTTTAAGTTTATTTATTTCTTTTGGCGCCTGTGGTTGTCAGAAACGACACCCAAAGATAGATAGATAGATAGATAGATAGATAGGAACCGCCTGAGGCACCAAATAACGACCACTTCCAGGTATTGTCCCTCCAGACTACACCTCCCCCATGTACGGGTCAGGGTCAATTCATGATTGCAGGGGGGACTCAAAAATACTGACGAGACAAGATAATTTTTGTAAAAAAAATAAGATTAAAAGAAGGGATTCTATCGTATCCCACCCCTGTGGGAGGGTGAGAAAATACCAGCCTTAAACAGACAAAAAATATATACAGGATTAGATAGATAGATAGATAGATAGATAATGTTGAATAAAATAACTAATATATACTTATTTCAAGGTTTAAATGTATATGCAATAATCTTATAACATAAGTGTGTGTGTGTGTGTGTGTGTGTGTGTGTGTGTGTGTGTGTGTGTGTGTGTGTGTGTGTGTGTGTGTGTGTGTGTGTGCACATGAGCGCTTGAGCATATAGATAAAGTAAATTTTTTGATAGTTTTACGTGAGTATATCATAGCTGCCGTTTAAGACTTACTTGAGTAGATGTATTTCCAGGGTATTTGACTATTGGGTGATTGTCTACTCTGGCTAGATGTATTGCTGAAGTATTTGCAATGTCAGTGATGATATATGTGATATTGGACAGTGGTTGTATGTAATTTGCACGTAAAGGAATTTTTTTAATAGAGTCGTGCTATTAGGAGAAAAGGAAGATATAGAAACAAGAGGACATGGAACTAGGCACTTGAATAACTTGGTAACATCATAGCAAGATATTAACAAACTTTTTTTTAAAGTTTAGATACGACCTTAGTTACAAAATTAAAAGAGAGAGAAAAAAGGAAAGGAAAATTACCGATTGGATATTTTTTCTATTTATTAAAGCAATAATAATAATAAGATTACTCCCTACTTCGACTGGCTATTTTTTGGTAACTTTTACTCTCCTGCTATATATATATATATATATATATATATATATATATATATATATATATATATATATCTTATTATTTGTTTCGGTGTTAGAGTCGTTTTGCGCCCTCCTTTAAAATCCGCCATCTTGAGCTTTGAATGTGCCACTCTTACCCAAATTCTACAAAGTAATCACGGGCTTGTGAGAGCTTAAAGTAAGATTTTGAAAAAAACAAAATCAATAAAAATACTTACAAAGGTTAAAAGTTGCTCTATAGGTTGTTGTTGTTGTTTGTTTGTTTGTTTTTGTTTTTTGTTTGTTTTTGTTTTTTGGTATACTCTATCACAGGAATATGACCCAATAGAATTACAAATAAAGTCTTGGAAGAAAACTAAACAATCTACACTACAAATGTTCTTTACTAAGATTAACTTAGCTGTGGCACAAGACCAGAAGTATGGGACGTCCAGTGAGAATCGAACTCACTGACAATGTTCTGCTAATCTACTTTACACCACGTGAAGTGCCTACTCAAATCTTCTTTATCGAACTCTAGGGGTGTTCAAAATTTTATTAAAGTCTTCTTCGTTTCAATGGAGTGGTTAACTTAATTTACCTACGGAACACTTTACGGATTAAAATGATGAGGCGGGACTTGCAAAAACGAACCAGCACCGTTCTTTCTCCGTTTCTTTTTTGGGTTCTTTGAAAATTTTTACTTTGTCTAAAGAAGTGCACCATCTTTTCTATTTCACTCTCTTGTTTCTTGAATACATATTTACATATATACTTATATATGTTGATACGTTCCAGCTCTTTTTTTAAAATTCGTTCGATTTTCTTATGACAAACAACCCCCAAGCATTTGTGACTCCCTTCTCTGGATTTTCTTTATCAGCTCTCGCCCATACAAACAAGTAGAAATAGAATAATGGAACCATAAAAATTTTAATAATTTCCGATATAACAATTTCTTCTTCTTCTTCTTCCTCTTCTCTTATTTGCCTCGTCTTTGTTCTTTGTTTCTTTTTCTTTAGAAGTTAAAACTGGATGAAATTGTCACTTTAAACTGATATTCTCTTGCTTCTATATTAACTTTTTTATCGACATCTAACAAGATGTCTTAATCTATCATACAGTCTACGTTTTTGCTAGCTCTTAAGAAACATCGCCATTTTATTTGGTATCTATCCTAAGCCAACAGAAAGGATTTTGGATATTTTTGTCCGTTTTTTAAAAAGAAAAAAAAAAACATTGTGTGGCGAAATCAACCATAGCTATTTCTCCCTACATTAGCCACTATATGAATATAAAAAGAATCTCCGCCTTAACTGGACCACATTTAAGTTATACTTGAATAAAAAACCATAAATGATGACCAAGCTTACTGATTTACTTCAGCTTTATTTGCATATGACATCCTGTTAAGGAGGAAATTTTTTTTGTATTAAGAGTGCCTGATCCAGGAAAAGATGACTGGGGTTGACTTCACCACAACATGTTTGTATTCACTTCATTTTCAACAAGTATCATAGAATTAGATTAAAATTTTAAAGAAATATTTTAAAATTTTTTATATGAAATTTGCTATCATTGTATTATATATTTTTTAAGTTTGCCTTGATGACCGTCTCTTTTTTTTCTGGCTATCAACACTTTAAAAAATGATATAGCTCCAACGTATAAAAAAAGAAAAAAGAAAGCTTATACGAAAAAAACAAAAATAAAGCAATGAGAACCTTTAAAAAAATATCAAATCGTAATTATTTTTCGATAGCGATAACAAAAATTAATATTTTAACCATTTTTGAAGACCAAGAAAGAAGAAGAAGAAACGAACAGAAAAAAGAAACACATTAAAAAAAACAAATATTTTTTTGAAGGAAAAAAAGGTTTTTAAAACATTGAATTTCAGGAAACGTGCAGTTCAGTAACATTTCAGCTATGCATGACAGATATGTTCAAAATCAACCAATCAACGCTTAGTTGGCTTAATGGCTATGGACTACCAATAAAATAGCCAATCGATACAACGTTTATAAAAAGGGAAATAATTCTAGTTTATATCCAGTTAAGAAACAATGAATTTGATTTTAAATTCATATTCATATTATAAATAAATCAAAACAAGTAGAGGTGACCGATACTCAATACATTTGGTAGATTGCAGCATCGTATTTCTTGCTAACAAATATATATATATATATATATATATACACATATACATAATAAAATGGGGACACGCCAAAAAAATCGATAAAATATTTTTTAAAAATCTACTTAAAAAATACTGACTCAATATTAAAATGGCTTGTATTCAATTATTTTTCGTGTGGGCTTGACAAAAATTTGAAAAATATATATTAAAAAAATAAGATATAGGGAAGAAACATAAAAACGACCTATTCCCAAAAACCATTAATAATTTTAAAAAAAAGAAAAAAAAGAAGACAAAAATTTGAAAAAAAAAAGTGCATATATATCTAAAACAAAATAAAAAACAAAAAACTTATTCTAAAAGCTCTAAAATATAATAAAGTTTTTTGTAATTTACTCATATCAACTACTTTTCGCCTTACTAAAAATCCTTATTCACATATACAAATATTACCGTTTCTACACTAAAACAAGATTACCAATGAATAACCTTTAAAGACATATAACCGCAGATACCTTTTGTCCGTTTTTTTTTTTTTTTTAATTAAACCTATTTTTACTTTTGAAAAAAAGAATAATTAAAAGTAAGGTATTTTTTATTATATTTTTGATTGGTGTTTGAAAAAAAAACTTTTGATGTGCCTTTTTTCGTTTTTTTTAAATAAAAAAATGTGTGGGTTGTAGTTACTTTTTTGCAGTTAACGAGGTGACGTTATTTTAAATAAGTCAACAACAAAAATAACATCAAAAATTAATTTTTTAAATGGCGCTTATCTTTCATGGCTGCTGCTTCAATTTAGCGGTCGGTCAAAATGGCGTTACTTCTTCTGACACCTCGGACTGTAGAAGATAGAAAAGGGAAGAAGGCATAGATATATAACATAGGAAAAATGGCTTGTGTGAATAAACAATAAAATTAATAATTTGATTTATAAAAGATACAATTTTTTTAGACGTAAGTTAGTAGTTAATTAGCGAAAATTATTACACGATGAAGCAACGTTTGTGACTAACACGACATCTCCAATCTTTAGTGACACACACATACATCGACTTTAAATTATTGTTTCCTACCAGAACTTTTATCTGTGATATATTTATTAATAAATATTATTTTTAAAAAAAAGTAAAACTTTTTTAAAAATCCAAACTTATTTAAAATAAACAAAACTTTATTTATTCTTTCTGTGCGAATAGGCTTATTCTAAAAGCCATTTTAAACTGAGTCTCAGAAAATTAGATGGATTTCTTAGTTGATCTCATTATTTGGATTAAAAAGATGCCGAACTTTTTCCCGCTTAAAAAAATATCTAAATCATATAGAAATTATAAATTCTTTAAATTTTTCTATGTTATAAATAAATTTCTTGATTAAGATATGTGAGACGTCAAATCAAAATGAATATAGGTTGTGCACATAGTTTAATATATATATAACAAAGAATTATATAATCAGACGATATTAAAATATCAAGTTTATTTTCATTATGAACTGTGCCTTATTAAAAATCGTTAATTCTTCATTGAATTTCATTGACTATTTTTAAATAAAAAAAATAAAAATAAACATGGTTCGTAAAAATAAATTTTACGACCGCAGCATCTTTTAGTGTCGTTCTTATTTTAGGTTAGAAGGAAATTTATCATTTGAGACTTCGCCATTTTGATTTTGAATTTGCTGACGTTTAGATGCTTTATAAATTTTGTTGCTGATTCGAAATAACTGCAGTTTAAATGCACTGCAATTCGAAATTTTCATTTGCATTTTTTTAAATGAAGACACTTATTATCTGATAATAAGTTAAGGTAGGGAATAATGTCTTTAAACCCTTTTGACAATGACTTCCCAGACGATCTTTGTAGAGTTGTTATCTCCCTTGTTTGGTAAGCGTTTCATTTTAAACTTTCTTGGATTTTTATTTAAATCTAATCAACCATACAGATAGATTAAATCTTAAAAAAGAAAAAAAGAGACCAGTGAGAATAATTTTCTTTCTTCCTGTTCATATATGGGAGCAATTTTTAATTTTATATTTTTTTAATTTATCGTTTATTTTATTAGTTTTTTTTTAAAAGGTAAATGTAATCCTTTCATTCTTATAGAACAGAAATAATTTTAAAAATTTATCATCTACTGCTAAATTATACTTTGATAGGGAATTCATTAAGCAAATTATGTATAAGATCTCTTTTTAAATAAATTCAATGTTCATAAAGTTTCTTTAATAATAATGATGATGATAATATTTGTTTGTTTTTTCTACTGGCTAATTGTTTTATTCAACTATTTTATAATCAGGGATGTTTAAGACCTTCTCGCTTGATTAGAAAAAAAAGTCCTGTGTGGTCAATTGAGAAAGCAAAAGAGAAAATGACCCTTTCAATGATCGTTACATGTCCCCCATCCTTTATGGTTCACATGACACACCCAAAAACAAATGACATCACATAACGACCGGACAAAACACGCCTCAATAATTTTTCAATATGGCGTACTTTTAACGCAAGCGTAGTTTTCCCCTCAATAAAAAGGATTTAAAAAACACAATTTCTTCGTTTTTGTTACTTTTAAATGCGTATCATTTTTTACTAACCGGACACTACTAACTTTCCCCTCTTTCTTTCTCAGACTTAACTTTCTCTCTATTTTCACTTTATTCGCCACCACTCTCTTTCTCTTTCTTACATGTTCACCTCTTCTCTCTGTTTTTATCTCTTTGCCTCTTTCTCTTTTTATCACTTTTTTCAATTTTTCTCCCTCTTTCTTAACTTGTCTGTCTGTCTTTCTCTCTTTATTTTCCCTTTTACATGACCCCCCCTCTCTCTCTCTCCCCTCTCTCTCTCCCCTTATTTCTTTACCTGTTTTACTTTGTCCCTTTCGTACTTACATATTATCTCTTGAGTAAATCACAGAAGCAGACGTTTCTTTTCTGCCACTGAGATGACGACAAATCGGAAACAGACGTTTTGTCTGTTTGGCATGCGTTTTGCTCATTCAAACAAATTATACTCAACAAATTTACTGTTAATTATGCAAATACAACGTAACTATAGTTGCTTACAGCCACTCGTGTAAAAGTCAATCCTTTGAAACGATATTTTAAAGCTGAGTTTCTCAAACCAAATGTTATTTTCCATTCACTCCCTATTAAATTAATTGAATATTACGGACCAATTTTATTCATTTCATTTCTCGAGCTGGAGGATGATCCCGTGACCTATAGCTAGTAAATCTTAGTCTCACTGAATGTCATAATGAGAGGGTTTGATTTTTTAAAAATGTTTTCGGTTTCATCATCAACTTTTTTTGACAGAATGCAGAAAAGTTATTATAAATGGAAAACTGAATCATTTAATAACATCTACGCTAATAAATACTTGGCAATACTGAAACTGACTTAACAAGTGAAAATCCCGATCTCTTCGTTAATTTTTCGTTAATAATATTCTAATTTTCATTTTATTCATTAAAAATCTTTTACCATGTAAAGGAATTAAAATTTCAGGCTCTGTATTTTAATTTAATTTTTTCATTATTTTTCTTTTTTTTTTTTTTTAATCTATATTTTTGTTTTTATTAAACTATTTTTTTTTTTCTAAAGACATCCCATAACCTATTATGAAACACGGATATTGCAGAAGTCTATATTTTTATTATATAATTCGTTGAAAATATAATTATTTAAAAAAAAGTTTTCTTTTGTGAACATGCTGTTAACGACGCCGAAAACATCCAGCTCTATTCCGTCAGTGCCAGATCGTTCACGACCCGCATGTTTTGAATGGGTCGTATACGAACGTCATATCACTTGTAGCCAACCAGGCAATCAGGCAACTATTCTACAAGGTGTTATGGCTAACGTGCTGGATTGCAATATTGCAAATTGTAAACGAGTTCGAACTCATTTCACGCTATTACGTTTACTTGAATTCTTCTACCCTCCCAGCTCTTGGTTAAAAAGTACCACCATTGTTCTTCTACAATGATGATTCTGACATTAAATAACCCACAAAGGTTGATATGCCATTAAACTAAACCAAAGCAAAATCATTGTTCACCAGCAAAAGCCTAATTTGTTACAAAATATTTGTCTATATCACGCTAAGTATTTTTTTTTTGTGTTTTTATTGATTTACGTAAGGTAAATCAATAAAAACAAACAAAAAATAAATTACCTCACTAAAATAAATATTGACATAAATATATTGTATGCAAAAAATGGCACATCGTAGAGAGATGTTTGTTAATGTAATAGCCTTAAAATGCTCTAAGAGAATAAAGCATTGTACAATCCAATTTGAAACCTAATAATAATATTGAAAATAGTGCTCGGTTTTCTTCGTCCATACACAAAAATTGGTCTTCTTCGTGCTCATTCGAATCATTATAATTTCTTAAGGGAGATAAGTATTAGCTGTTCATTGTTAAGTTCTTCAATTTGTTTATTTATTAATTTTGCTGTTAATTATAATCTAAATTCTAAAAATAGGACGGAACTCAACATCGTGCTTAACAGCCAGGAAGTGCATCTTTTAAGTGAGTTTATTGTTTAAATTCTTAATAATTCGCATTTTGCGGGGAAGGTGCACACTGATAATTTTTTAAATTTTTATCATAAAATTTTAAGGTTTTTGCATCGTTTATTTAGAATTTGATCAGACATTGAACTGTTATTCCTTATGTATATATTCTGGCCAATTTCTGAATAGTCACATCATGATTAAAGATAAATTACTAATTTTTAACATGAGATCGACTTTTAAACGGGTCTATAAGGTTTGTTTAAATGGGTATCAAGACTGAGGTGCAAGACAGAAATCAGCATAATTAGTTAGCCTAAAAATATTTCGTTCAAAAAGTATCGAGATTGGTTTCTTCTTCCCTTTCTCAGTTGACACAAACTCATCGAAACATCATTCTTCTAAGTTGCCCATTTGTATATACGTCTTCAGATAAATTTGAAACATGTAACGCTTCAGACTAGATACTTTTTATCACACCTCACTTCAAAATTCAAACAATGGAAAGAGCCTTAAATTCTTTTCTAAATACAATCCTGAACTTTATAATTCGCTTAGTACTTGTTTCTTTTTTTTTTTTTTTTTTTTTTTCTTATCTCTTCAAGTAAACTTTAATTTAATAAAATTATTTGGCCGGACCAAGTCTCTTTTAGGGAAGTTCCCGCCGAGAGCTGCTGCTGCTGATAATTATTAATAATAATATTAATAATTATAATAATCCTTTAAAAGTTTTTCATGCCAGCGTTAACTGACGGTTTTCCACTTGACTTTGAGTGACAGCAAGTCTCCTCAAGTCTCCCGCACTCTTCTCAGTATTCTGGCCGATGTTAATAATGCTGTAGTCTGGATGGTCTCCACTTTCCTCTTTTTCCAAGCCTTACAGTCCCGTTGTCAATCCTTTGGGGATTGTTCCGAGTGTACCAATTACAATTGGTATTACTGTCACCTTTATGTCCCATTGTTTTTTTCACTTCTCTAGCAAGGTTTAGGTAATTATCTCACTTTTTGCTTTCTTTTAATGTTACGCTGTTGTCTGCTGGCAGGTTTCCTCTTTTTTTTTTTTTGTTGACCATCATCAAGGAATTGGTAAAAGAAAAGTTTTCTTTTTCAAAGGATTCTTGATAAGCTGTGCTGCCTTCTTCAGGTTAGTTTTGTTAAATACTGCTGTGTATAATTATAGTCAAATTCCACATGCCGTGCCATGTGCGACCGTAAACGAATTCCTTGTACCGTTCCGTCTGCAACCACAGTAGAATTTCATAATACATTCTGTTTGTTGGTCCGTATTTTATATCAGCTGGAAAATTTTGAAGAGAACTGAACTAGTAAAAGTTTGTGAGTGAAATTATTAGCTTTTAAATCGATTTGGATCACGATGTTTCCAAGACGCTACTGTAGATAATGTATGAAACACAAAGCAAGAATTGAATTACCATGACCAGAAAGAAAACAAAAAGAAAATGTAGAACAAAGCAAGAAATTCACTGATTGCATTCGCAATATATTTTTATTGCTCAGTTATCAATGCGTAACGTTTTTTTTAATGTGTAAGTTTTAAGGTAACGATGATTGTTACTATAAAAGATAAATCCATACAATAGAAAAGTTTATACCAATTATATGTTTATATTATTTTATGAAGTCAACATTGTTCTCTGAGAATTTAAGAAAATTTAAATGTGAAATCTAAAGAGATTTTCTGGTATAAACGTTTTTATTTTCCCCGATTATTAGTCCTAATAAAACGATAATGGTATTTATCATTTTACATTACTAGCTTGAGAAATAAGTGTATTTTTTTCCTGTGTCTAAGCTTAAATATCAAATTTGCTAGCTCTACATCAAATCAGCTATCTGGAACGCTAGACAAGCTGAATTTTAGCACCGTTTAAAAAATATTTACCTACATTTTTTAAGTTTTACAGTGAGAAAACGTAAGACATTGAAACAAAATGGCAATTAAAATAATCAACTGAAAGAAATTAATTCCAACAAATCGGAGTGTAATAATGAGATTGGAGGGCGTAAAAAGAAGAATGACAAAAATAATTAAAAGATTCCAGTTACTGGAAGAGATTGGAGAAATAAGGATTAATTACTTCACGAGAAATTAGACTGAGAGCTGATCTAATTGAAACTTTCAAAATAACTAATGGAATTACAAATTATGGTGGACATTTTTTCAATATTTTTCCTCGAAATGGCAATTTACTGTCAAGAGAGATTCAAAATGCTAAGTCTTCAAGATAATTTGATGTTTTTGCTAATAGAGAAATATATTTTGGGGGCAAATTGCCTAATCAGATCAGAAACATTAATACTGTAGATAGGAAAAAGAGTCGATGTCCAAGGAGGCAAAATAAACCAAAAAAAAAAAAACAAACAAACAAACAAACAAACAAACAAAAAAACAATAATAATAATAATAAACAGAGTTTCAGGTTAACATTTGATGAATATAAGAACATATTTTTTATAACAAAAGTTCGTTTACATTGTTATATTCTGAGTTGTGGGCGAGAAATGCGTATGGTTGCAAAACAAAGAACGTATAGATACTCACAATAACACAGTAATGATGTTATAAAAAATTTTTATAGATAGATTAAGTACAGAGAGTAGAACGGAGAAATACATTCACAGTCAAAGAATGAATTCAGTGGCAGTAGCTACAAAGTTCATGTACTGTACTTGTCTCGTGGCGAAGGGATGGTTTTCTCGGAATTAGGATACGTTGGTAGCTGCGGAGAGCGTTTGATGTATCGGATGACAGGCGCCAGGCGGGGTGAAGAATCTTTAACACGGGTCGTGTGAGGGAACAAGTCTGTGGTGTAGGGACGCAACTGTTTATTTCCTGTAGAAATTTTACAGGAAGGCACTAGGCCTTAAGTTTTGGGGGGAAGGGGAAGGGTGTGGTCTTGCATTATCTATGTTTTAACTAAGGGAACCTAGCTAGCCACATTCGCCGACCCATTCAACAATACAATATATAGTCATTCATCCGTCGCCTTGCGCGCTGCTACCACCAAAATACCACGTTTGCTCTATGAAGAAAGACCTACTTAAAACCCCGGAAGTGATGCATGATTTTATTTACAAATTGTGATTTTTTACAAATGAATTTATATGATGGGGATGGGAGAAAAACCCCGAAATATATACAAAAACAAGGAAAAAATCCCCCGTTTGGTTGCCCTCCCATCCCCCCGTCTATAAAATTGGAGGCCGACTGTTTTCCGGGGCGAAAGAACCGGAAACAAGTCGGACCTGCCCTAGGTGGGACTGGGATCCTAATCTATAGGGGGAAAAAAGGAAAATAAAGGGTCGGGCACGGTGTGGGTCGATACAAGACGGTAATATGATTTTTTTACATATGAATGTTCAAGATCTTCAGTAAAAGCGGACTGGGATACAGGTTGAGGTCGAAAAATAATGGGGATGGGGAAGATCTTGAGTACTAATAACTAGATGATGGGGACAATGACTGACAACATACTGCTAACTAGGTTACAAGGGGGAAAGCTTTGCCTACTTACCGGGGGTGGGGTCCCGAAGGACCCGTACCGTAGACGCCATGAGCGGGCAGAGGAGGGAAGGATGACTCCAACGTTGCCCCCTTTCGTACGACCAGGCTCGCTGCATTCATCCACCTTCTGTTGAATGTTATGCGATCCAAGCATTTTCTATCGCATCTGATTTTGACCCTCAGCTGATGCCGAAAATACAAAACCAGATCGCGATGAGAAAAGTTTGCATCGTCATACAATCCCTTCTTTCGCGTGTTCCAAATCACCATTCGAGCTACAGCCAGGATCGCGAGAAACACCACACGCTTCTCACCCTGAAACGGAGGAAGAACGTTGTCCACGACGTAACCAACGTCGAGCAGCACGAGCTGCTTGGGTTCGATGCGAGCCGTCCACTCCCCGACGTGATCCCAAAACGGGCGGACTCGCTCGCAGTAGTAGAAGGCGTGCTCAGCCGTTTCTTCCAATCCACTGGCGCAGCGAGGACAATCAGGCATGTCTGCTAGGCCCGCTTTGTAGTTCAAGCCGAGAAGGGGTAACGCATTCCGTACAAGTCGCCAGGTGAGCGAGAACTCGGAGTTGTTCAAGAAGCTCGATCCTGGCGCCCAATTCCAGTGAGAGCGGATCTCCTCCGCCGTCCAGCCTCGCCGCTCGCTAAGAGGATCAGAAGCGGAACCCACCACTAACTCCCGATATAGCTCTTTCCGAGGCCGTGAAAGGTCACTGGACCCAAGAAGGTTACGAAGGGCCTTTCGGCACTCGCTAAAAAACAGTGCTTCGCCCAAAGGCCTACGTCGACCTTCAGCCTTTGGGTCTGACTTGAGGCGAGGAAAAGTCCGACTCGCCTTTCGTCTCCACACTGAGTCCCCTGTCAAGGACCGGCCGAGGTATGCAAGTCTTTCAGCAAGCCAGTGGCTCTCCAGATCAGGCATACCCAGACCCCCGTTGCGTGTACGTTGGATACAGACCTGCCTACGGACCATCGGCCTTGCACCTCCCCAGAGTAATCTGGAGAGGGATTGTTGCAGTGCCAACCGACGTGCCTTAGGCAGAGGAAGTACAGCCAATCGGTAAAGGATCAGAGGGAAGACGTACGTGGCGCACGCCTCCGCCCTGCCCTTTAAGGACAACCTCCTTGAAAGCCAGATTCCCACCTGAGCATTCACCTTGGTTTGTACTTCCGACCAATTTCGCTCTAGTTGGAGGCCGGGCCCGAACCACACCCCGAGGATGCGGATGGGTCCGTCACTCCAGCGGAAAGGCCCCGGAAGAGTATTGCTACCCCTCCAAGCACCAAGCCGCAAACCTTCGCTTTTGTCAAAATTGACCTTGGCTCCTGCGATCCGCTCATACTCGACAACCGCCTCTTTCACAGCCTTTATATCCAGACAGCGGGATACAAAGACTGTGATGTCATCAGCGAACGCGGAAACCCTTGCCGCAAAGCTGCCAACAAAAGGTATACCGCGCAGGGACGGACTTGTCCCCTCATCCCTAAGCCTGCGTAGGAGGGGCTCCAACGCGAGGACATAGAGTAGAGGAGACAACGGGCAGCCCTGTCGCACCGAACGCTCGATCGCGAATACCCTCGAACGCCTTCCGTTCACCTGCACCACTGCCTGAGGGTTGTGGTACATCATGCTAATCCATCTGCGGAACTCCGATTTGAATCCGGCAGTCTCCAAAACAGACGCCAAGAACCGATGGTCAACCCTATCGAAGGCCTTGGACTGATCTAAACTGATCAGCGCGGCTTCTGTGTCGTCTTCTATCCCCTCTAGGACCTCGCGAATCAAGTGCAGATTGTCCTGGATCGATCTTCCCTTCACAGCAAAGGTCTGTTCAGGGCCGATCAGATCACTGATGACACGCTGTAAACGATTCGCCAAGACCCGGGCCAAAATCTTTAACTCTGTGTTAAGCAGAGTTATGGGCCTGTAGTCATCTAAACCCTCCCAAACATGCCTGCCACCTTTCTTCAGCAATGTGATCACGCCCTTGGTAACGCTACCAGGGATGGCTCCCTGGGCGAACCAATGGTTGAACATATCCGTCAGAATAGGCACAAACATGTGCGACATCCTCAAGTACACTTCGTAGGGCAAACCATCTAGTCCCGGCGACTTGTTCAGGCCGACCTGCTTCAACGCATCACGGACTTCGCATTCAGTAACCACACCCTCGCAGCCAGCCGCTTTAGCCACCCGAAGGCGGGGAAAGTCGGCAAGATAGCTACGAAACTCCCGGATCGGGAGATCAGTACAGCAGGCAAAGCGATCCCGAAAGTGCGCCCGAAAGGCATCACGTATCTCACGACTCGAATGCAGCAGTCGCCCGTCCGCGGTCTTGACAGACGCGACGTACCGATCGGGGAACCTTCGCACTTCTTCTTCACGCGCAGTCGCGTTCGATTTCACAGCTTCGTAGAGAACTCTATTTAACCTAGATCTAACTACGTATCCCTTGTAGCGCTCGCTATTCTCACGCTCAAGGTCCCTCCTAGCTAGTTCTACACCTAGGGAGTCCCCCCCAGCCACCGCCCGGGAGAGTCTATCGTCTATAGCCTTCGCCTCCTTGGCCTTATCTAGTTTGAGCTGTTGACCGTATTTGGTGGCGAAGTCTCTAATCCTATATTTGAGAGAAGCCCACCACCTATTCCCGGTAACCGCCCCCACTAACGCCCGCTGAATTAGGGATTCCAGCCGGTCCCGGAAGTCCCGTATCTCCAGTAAGGAGGTATTGAACTTCCAGTAACCGGCCAGACTAGGCCTATTTACTAACCGTAGACTGACTCTAACAAGTTTATGGTCAGTCCACGCTATCAAGTGGAACGTGGGACAACTAACAAAGTCAATGTCAGCTCGTCTCACTAACACTCTGTCCAAGTAGGAACCTACTTTGGCAGAGGGCGAACTATCTAGCCACGTCCACATCTCCCGCCCTGGGTGATCGAGACGAAACCTGTCGACGAGACCGTGACGAGTCACGAAGCCGACAAGGCTGCTCTCACACCTTCCCGCACTACTAGCTCCCCGACCGACCTTATCTATCTTGGGATCAAGGATCGCATTCCAATCACCCATTAAGACTAGCCGCTTCGTATCGTCCAGGAACGGCGCCAACCGACGAAAAAAGGAAACCCTCTCCGCAGCGATATTGGACGCATAAACCGCAACCAGACGAAACTTGAAACTTTTCACGGCAACATCGGCCACAACCAGCCGGCCCCCGTCACCTGCAAAAACAACGTCAACATCAGCATCAAGGCTGCGTCCAACTAGCAAGGAGACCCCAGCGCTGACGTGGCTGCCGTATGCTGAGAAAACGTTAAAGTCGTTCTTCAGCACCCGACAGTCAGCGTCGCAAGTGAAGTGGGTCTCCTGCACTGCAGCAACATCTACACAGAGGTTCTTGAGTTCACCAAGCAAGCGCGCACACTTGCTTGAATCCCTCAGTCCCCTCACATTCAAACTGGCAACGTTTAAAGCCATCGATCCGACTTACCTTACTCATCGTCGACTACGGACCGGAAATCCTTGGGCGTGAGAATGCCGACAGCCTGACGCAGGGAACCGGTACCGAGTTCAGTCGTCACTCGGTTGTCCCTGGTGATTCCGCCGACATCTATGAGGAACTTCAGCTTTAGGGCCCTGTAAAGAGACGGGTGAACCAAAATCGGGACCCTCCCTGAACAGTAAGTTAAACATTTTTTGAGGGAGGAGTGCTCCAACTCCGCCAGCTTTATGCCCGTATCAGTCTGACAGACCGTACTCAAGAACTTCCATACGCCCTTGGTACGGTCGCCAGCTGACCGGACAAAAGTGGTCACCATGGCTGCACTCCTGAAATTCACTGGATTTGATACACTGAGGTTTTTAATTTTTTCCAAGTTGAGCAACGGCTTTAGTGCCTTCCGGAGCTGGAAGTCCCCAACTGCCTCCAGCTCCGCAGAGCACAAAGCCGCTGCCCGCTGTATCTGTCCGATGGATAGTTCATTGTGGTTTGTTTTCTTTGGGGGGTCAGTTTTTCTTTTTGGGGGAATGATTGCTGGGAAGAGTTCCTGAGATGAAAAGTCTGCTGGGCTGAGTGAGGGAAGGGATGGGGTTCGGGCTAGGCCCGAGGGTTGTGCCCTTTCAGCAGACTGAGATCTGGGGAGTGGGATTTTGTAGGGGCGGTGATATTTTTTAAAGAGTTCATGTTGGGGTGAAAGAGAGTCCATTTGTTGGGGAGGAGGCTGTAAAGTGATTTTTGGAGGTGGAAACTGTGGTGGAGGTAGTGTAGGTGGCGGTGAAGGTACTGGTGGAGATGGGAGAGGTATTTGAGAGGAGGGGCCTGCCTCAGGTTGGTTTTTTTCGGGGCACATTTTTCTTGCTGCCCCTTCCCCACTGTCCCTTCTCCTCTTCAGATTGGTCGATGTTTCCATATCTTCGATGATTTGTTTATTTTTCTTTTTAGTTTTTTTTTGTGATGGTGCTGTTGTTGTTGCTGGTTTCTTTGGTGTCATTGTTGCTGGTGCTGCCGGTGATTCTGTTGATGTTGTTGTGATTGCTGCTGCTGTTGCCCGTGGTTTTGTTGGTGTTTTTGCTGCTGCTGCTGCTGCCGGTGGTTCTGTTGTTGTTGTTGTTGTTGTTCTTGCTGCTGTCGGAGATTTTGCTGCTACTACTGCCGATGGTTCCGGTGTTGTTTTTACTACTGCTGCTGCTGCTGCTGGGGCCCTGGTTTGTTTTTGAGGAGGGGATGAAGTTTGACTTTTTTCCCCTTGTTTAGGGGATCCCCTCCTCTTTTTGGTCACTTCAGTCCAGCCCTCCTGATTGTTTTTGGGCTGGACCTGACCCGGGCCCTTGGCCTCCGCTTCTTTGTTGATGGTGATGGTGGTGGCCGCTACGTCTTTTGTTGTTGTTGTTGTTGTTGACGCCTTGTTATCAGGTCGCTGGGGGCAAAACTTAGCGATGTGCCCGATTTGTTTGCACCCCCAGCACCTGGGGCGTCTCCCTTCCACCATCACCATCATCTGCCGATCCCCGCATATCAGAGTTTCGGGGATGGCTTTAAAGCCATCCCTTGACAGGCACAGCCGGAAGGCATAATCCCCGTAGGCTGTCCCGGCCGGGGATCTGAGGAGGTTAACTTCCTCAACGTGGCCAAAGGCACTAAGATATGCCGCGAGGACCTCCCCAGTGATAATGGCCGGGACATTACATACCGTGACTCGAAGCCTACGGGTGCCTTTATACTCCGGCTGTAGCCTGAAGTGTTTTGTTATGATGTCCGATTCAGCCGTTTTTGCCGCTTGTTTCTCTGTAGGAAGGAGGACATCCCATGTCGCGAAACTTTTACGGCAAAAGTATTGGCACGGGATGCCCGCCTTCCTCAGCAGCTCCTCAAAGACATCCTTTGTTAGCCCCACTAGCCTTTTTGTTTTGAGGTCGGAAACGATCAGCGAGAGGACTCTGGGCGCGATTTTCTCGGCGATTTCCGGGATGGGCAGTATTTCGTTGCCTTTGAAATACTTGGCAAATCTGCCCACCCGGTCCTTTTCATATTCATTTGGTCCTCTCTGCTGGCCCTTCCAGGCTGTGGGGCTTTGTTGGGCCGGCTGAATCGGACTGTCTTCGGAGACTTGGGGATCGTCGGGGATCGGCAGCGAAGGCCAATTTGATCCTATAAGGCTTGTAGTCTTTGTAGGGGTTGCCGTTTCACCCTCCATGGCTGAGGTAGAATTAGCAGCCAAGGAGGGTAAAGGAACTAAAACCTCCACCTGTTGCAAGTATGGAGGGGGGTTCTACTGTTAAAAAAAGACGCAAAAAAATTAATTAGACACAAAAACAGTGAAAAAGAAGGCCACAAAAAAAACACGTAGAACCCCTGAAAAAAATAAGAAACGACAAAAAAGACACAAAAATAATAAATTCCGACGACACAAACACAAGTCGGATAACAAAAACAAGTGATTTAAACAAGCGTCACAAATAAAGAATTCTCGGTAAGACTAAAAAAAATAAAAAAAAAAAAATTCAAACAGAAAAAAAAACAAAGTCTTACCGAGATAACCAATTTAACAATTCACGTAACAAAGGTAATAACAATATAGACTGGTCAAGCAAACGTGGAATAACAAGTCTGAGGTGTAGGGACGCAACTGAACTGATGATTGTTTGGTCCGTCTATTTATACGTTTTCTGTAGGCTCAGAACGGCAATTTTTGTGCCCCGCGGGAAGCGTTCCGATTGGATATTTATTAATGTATTTTTTTTTTTTTGTTAATTTATTGCAAACGGAAGTTCTGCGCGGAGCCTATGCGTGAGCGACTAACTTTTCATTTTTAGTTGAAAACTCGAAGTGTTAACTTCCGTTTCTTTTTTCTTTTCTTCTTTTCTTTCTTTTTGTTTTTTCAAATCAAGGCAAGATCTCGTCTTGTAACAGCTCCCCCAGATCTTACCATGATTTGAAGTTGCTATGTTGTTAGTGCTTGCTTGCGTGCGTGTTTTGTTTTGGTGTTGTGTATTATCTATTTTGTTTTTTGGCACATAACGAAGTCTTTAAAGCGTGCTGGGAGTTGCCCTCGTGTTGTTCGTTTCGTTGGGTTTTGGGTATTGTCTCCGGAACTGCAGTCATTTGCGACGAGATGCTCCCCTGACGAAAGTGTAGGGAGTTGTGACAACGGGTGATGGGTAGGTTGCCGGGGTGGACAAGGAGATAGGAGTGGTCGTGTCGACGGGTGATTGGGAATTTGGTGAGGTGGGGATAGAGCTGGAGGTGGGGGTGGTCGATGCATGTGTTGCAGGTCATTTGGTCGTGGTACGAGTCGACGGACGTGTCCACGGTGAACCCAATGCGTTTCACAGTTGTCGTTTTTCACTTGAACTACCAAACCGTTCGTTTTGGTGACCTCAAAGTCACCTATCCAAGGCAGGTGAGACAAGTGGGCTGTTGCGGATTGCGGTCGGTGGAGTAGCACCTTGTCACCGACTTGTATCGGGTCTTTGAAGATGCTGCGGTTCAGTTTGGCTTCCATTTTGTGGTCAGCCTCGTTGTTCGCCAAGGCGACTCTTTGATGCACCTGTCGGAGCAGAGCGTTTATCTGCATACCGTAAGCACCTGGGTTGTTGTTAACGATGTCTTGGCAGGGGATCTTCGGTAGACCAATGTTTGGTTGGCGGCCGGTGATAATGTAATGCGGGGATGCACCAGTGGCGGTGTTGGCTGTGGCATTCATTGAGGAAACTGCGGATTCGAGAACGTCCGTCCATTCACAGTTTCTGTCTTCGCAGATCATGTAAAGGGCGTTTTTTAAGGTCCGGTGTTGCCTCTCAATGTTCCCCGAGCTTTGTGGTCGCCACGGGCAGTGAAGTTCCCGGGTGATCGAGGTTAGGTCACAAAATTCCTTGTAGGCCTCACCAGTGAAGTGGGTTCCTCGGTCGGAGGAGACAATGCGGGGAATCTCGCGGTGACGAAGAAAGAACTGGTAGAGTCCGCGGGCTGCGTCGATTGCGCGGTCTCTGGCACATGGTATGGCCATGAGGTGGCGGCTGAAGCTGTCTAGAATAGTAAGTATGTACCGCTTGCCCTTTGAGAGGGGCATTGAGACAAAATCTATGTAGACAACCTCGAATGGTTTTCCGCCTCTCTTGCAATGGCCCGAACGCATGCCGTAATTTCCCTTGCGTTTAGCGCAGGTTTGGCATGACTGAACATACGCCCTGATATCGCGATTTTTGAACTCCCACCAGTAGCTGGATAGGTGTTCCTGCATGCGGGAGATCCCTGAGTGGTTGACACAGTCATGGGCTTGGTGGAGATATTTTGTCCGGAGCTTGTAGGGTACTACCAGTTTTGGTGTGTTTGTAGTATCCCTGATCATCAATACAGATGTACCAGGTTCCAAGTAGAATTGGTGCATGTGTTTGTTATATAGCCCGGTACGATGATCTTTGGGGTCGAGTAGGGTAGCGTCCGGTCTTGGGGTTGCCAACTGAAGAGCTCTGATGATTTTTGAAAGTGTGTCATCAGAGGCTTGTTCCGCTGCAATACCCATGTGGTCAGCTATCTCTTCAACCGGGATGGTCGATGTGGCATGAAACGCGAGGAATGCGTCGATGGCCTGCAGATGATGCTGAATGTTCCGTGTTGTGTGAGTCCCAGGGAGCAGCTGGGAGCTCTTGATTTCGTCCATGCACCAGGATGGAACGTAGATGTTTAGACTGGAGCCTTGGAGTTTGAAGCGCTTCCCTGCAGGTGTGGGGTCTGCCGTAAGCTTGTCCTTGCTGTGGCCATATCTCCGACTGAGCATGTCTGCCCAGACATTCGATTCACCTTCTACATATTCCAAGACGAATTTGTAGCACGATATTTCCTCCTGCCATCGTCGTATCTTCGCATTGTTGAATTCACGTTGATCCAAGTATGTGAGAGATCGATGATCTGTGAGGACGACGAAGGGACGACTACG
Source organism: Sepioteuthis lessoniana (assembly GCA_963585895.1). Taxonomy (NCBI): domain Eukaryota; kingdom Metazoa; phylum Mollusca; class Cephalopoda; order Myopsida; family Loliginidae; genus Sepioteuthis; species Sepioteuthis lessoniana. Next base: position 20,287,108 of record OY757942.1, read on the forward strand.
CAAGAAGTAATCGAATTTGGTGATGGCCCATTTTATCGCATATGCTTCGCGTTCAGTTGTTGACCAGTTGCGCTCCGTCGCGTTAAAGGTGTGTGAGGCAACTGCTATTATTTTCTTTTGGCCGTGTTTATTCTCTTGCATGAGAATGGCCCCACATGCGATATCGCTGGCGTCGGTGGTGAGGGTAAAGAGTCCGGTGAAGTCGGGGAATGAAATGATTGGTGGTGAAGCGAGGCGCTTCTTAATTTTATTGAAAGCCTTGTTGGCCCCTTCGGTCCAGACGAATGTTCGTCCGGGCTTATTTAGTTCGTTTATGGGGGCCATTAGATTGGAGAACATGTCGGTTCTGATGCTCTCGTTAAGGCGTGTCTCGATGAATTGCCGAATCCATACGAGACGTCCGATGAGACTTTGTAGTTCTTTTCTCGTTGTCGGGGGTTTCATGTCGATAATGGTGCGGACATCTTCGGGGTCGGCCTTGAACCCGTCGCTATTCACGATGCGACCGAGAAATTTAGCTTCGGACGCAAGAAAAATGCATTTTTCCGGGTTTAGTTTTAATCCGAACTTGCGTAGAGCAATAAATAATTGCTCCAGCGCTGTCACATATTCCTCGAAGGTTTTGGCGTGGACAAGATTATCGTCAATATATGACGATATGTTCGCGCGTGAGGCAACTGTGTCGAGAGCCTCAGCTATGCATCGCGAGAAGATTTGTCCAGCGGATGTTAGACCGAAAGCCAGACGGGTGTATTGGAAACAGCGTCCTTTCCAAGTAAAGGCCGTTTTATGGCGGTCACGTTCGTCAATGACGATTTGCCAATAGCCATTGCGGAGGTCGAGTGTTGAGAAGTACTTGTTACCTTCGCCAATCTTGTTGAATGTCGAGTCAATGGTAGGTATTGGGTATGGGTCGAGATCGACTAAAACCTTGTTGAGGGTTCTTTTGAAATTTGCGACCACTCGAATCTTTCCGTTTTTCTTGCGGACGGCAAAAACGGGACTGTTAAATCCTTTAGGGTCGTTGCAAGGTTCGATAACACCCTCACTTGCCATGCGGGCAATTTCCGCGTCGACATCATCCTCCAGTGCTTGGGCTATAGGGTGCTGTTTTTGGCTCCTGGACTTACCGTTGGTTGGTATGCGTATGGGCTTGATGAAAGTGCCCCTTCTATTGTCGTCGGTGCCGAGAATGTCCGCATAGCTGATGAGTAAATCGGCGGTAGCTTCTAATTCACTACGGCTATGATGGTCTGGAAGCGATAGGCCTACGGTTTGCTTAAGCCAATGGAGTTTTTGGTTGAGAGTCAACCCGTTAGGCGAAAATCTGGCTATGGCTCGTGGTTCCTCGTTGGAAACGGTTAGGGCGCCGTGTGAAAGGTTGTGGGTCGGTTTTATCCTTGGATGGACGGTTGTAGAGAGCGGGACAGTATGTTTTAGCTTGCCAGATGGGAGTGTGCGCGTAAGTTCTACAGTCGCCTTCTGGTTATCGATAGTATAGGATAACAGTGTGTGGTGGCCGAGTATGTTCTGGCCGATCAAGATGGGAATGTCTGATGTCGTGATCAGTGTGTCGACGTTGCAGAAAGCGGGAGAAGTATCGTCACCCAAGGTAATGTCGCAGGTGAGCTTGCCCAGAATAGAGATGTTCCCTCCGATTCCTTTGACTCGGATGTTGGTTTTGGACATGTGTCTTCTTGCATCTTCAGGTAAGTGAGAAATGGGAATGATGCAAGTCGTGCATCCGGAATCCAGCATGCCTACACCGGAGAATGTGATGCCGTTGTTGCGGAGGTTGACCTGAACAAGGGGCGATCGGAGATCAGGTTGGATTTGAACGTTAAATGTGTGATGATGCTGAGTGGATACATGGACCTGGGAACGATTCATCACATCTCGTTCGGTCCCAACCGAAAATCCAGTTCGTCGAAGCGCGTCGCGTGTTCATGGTTGTGCTGATCGCTATCTATTCCAGGTAAACCGGTGTCAGCGGTCGCTATGTGTGCTTGAGCATGAGGGGGTTGAAAATATGGGCACCTGTTGCCCTTAAAGCATGCGCAGCCTCGTAAAAAATTTTTGCACATTGCTTGTTGGCTGGGTTGGCCAGCGCTTCTTTGTGCCCGGTTGTGCTTCATGTTGTAGGTGGGGGCGGTTCGACTTTTCCAGTCAACGATGGATGGGTTCCGCCTGTGGGTTTGTCGCAGTTGCTTGTTCAGATCCAGCAACTGTAGCTGTACGTCGGCTAGTATCTTGTCACTTTCAAGGCTACGAGGTTTGTCAGAGTGTGTAGGTTGGCTCGGCATCAGCGCAGTGGTTTCAGCGGCGGTGGTGATGTCCGTTTTGATACCACGATCAAGATAGCGTTGCGCATCGCTGGCTATACCACCCGCTGAGTAGTGTCTGTCCATAGTTTTGACGAGGTGTGGATAGATGTTAGGTGTCCATGCCTTGATCATTTCACTCATGAGCATGGCCCCCATTAGGGAAAATGCAGTTTCGGCCGTCATCTCAGCATTTTGTCTGTCCGACTTGAATTTTGCCGTGATGTGGACTGTGGCCTCTCGGATTGTGTTTTCAAGTCGGCCTGCAAAATCAGTGAGTTTCTCTCCCTCATGTCGCTGAAGGTCCCATGCTCGGCTTAGGTACTGGAAGTTTGTCATTTGGCTCCCGTGGGTGGATATAAGGTAAGCCTTTAGTTCCTCGAACGTGGACGTAGGCTGTCTTGAGTCCTCCATCTGCTGGAATATGCCTTCGTTCAGTAGTTGCTTTGCCAGCTTGACAAACTCCTTCTCCACTGCAGGATATTCTCTTAATTCTGGCTTAACGTGTATGGTGTAAGCCTTATTAAGGTCGGTAATGAAGCGGTTTACATCGCTGCCCGGTTCGAAGGTCCGGATGGATTTTGTGGCGTCCCGAAGTGACTGCTGTCGCAATAGAAGCTCATAGTTTGTGGTGTGTTGTTGCAATGTGTGCGATCGATCGTGTGCGGTAGTTTGCAGAGCAGTTAAAAGTTTGTGGAGGTCTGTTTTCAGTTCACTAATGATTAATTGTGCTTGCGGGTTGTCTGCTGGCTCCATGTCAATTTTCGTTTGGAGAATCGCTGCTTTTTGCTGTTTTATAAGTTCCAAGATTTCTGATCGAGAAAGGCCGGAGTATTCCATACTTGTTTTGCTGCACGCTTGACACCAGTGTTATATTCTGAGTTGTGGGCGAGAAATGCGTATGGTTGCAAAACAAAGAACGTATAGATACTCACAATAACACAGTAATGATGTTATAAAAATTTTTTATAGATAGATTAAGTACAGAGAGTAGAACGGAGAAATACATTCACAGTCAAAGAATGAATTCAGTGGCAGTAGCTACAAAGTTCATGTACTGTACTTGTCTCGTGGCGAAGGGATGGTTTTCTCGGAATTAGGATACGTTGGTAGCTGCGGAGAGCGTTTGATGTATCGGATGACAGGCGCCAGGCGGGGTGAAGAATCTTTAACACGGGTCGTGTGAGGGAACAAGTCTGTGGTGTAGGGACGCAACTGAACTGATGATTGTTTGGTCCGTCTATTTATACGTTTTCTGTAGGCTCAGAACGGCAATTTTTGTGCCCCGCGGGAAGCGTTCCGATTGGATATTTATTAATGTATTTTTTTTTTTGTTAATTTATTGCAAACGGAAGTTCTGCGCGGAGCCTATGCGTGAGCGACTAACTTTTCATTTTTAGTTGAGAACTCGAAGTGTTAACTTCCGTTTCTCTTTTCTTTTCTTCTTTTCTTTCTTTTTGTTTTTTCAAATCAAGGCAAGATCTCGTCTTGTAACAACATTAAAGATAAACAATTATTATCTTTACTCACTTATATCAAAAACAAAAACAAATTCTAAATAAAAATAATGAAGCAACCTGATATTTGTATACCAGACTAAACAAGAGAACAGTAATTAAGGTCAGCGAAGTTAAGCAACAACGAGCCTAGTCAGTTCTTAAACAGGTGACTGAAAGAAACCCGAGGCCTGTGTGTTAGACTAAAGAAAATCTAGTCAATAAAATCACTGCACTTAAACAGCAATAAACCAGTTAGTAGTTATTAGAAGAATAATTAAGACGTTAAGGAACTATAAACCGGTTTAGTACTAAGATGAGTGACCACTTAGTAACGGCAGATAGATGCCTGTGCATCAGACGAGGCCAAAGTTAGCACTGTAAGCAATATAATGCCAACCTAAAATTTAGTGAATAAAATCCCTAAAGTCAAGTAGCGGTGAACCTGCTTAATACTTAAATGGGTGACCACTTCGCAACAGCAGGTACTGAAAGCAACCTGAGGCCTGTGTCTCAGACTCAGCAGAGTTTAGTGAATAACAACATAATACTACCTGATAACTGAAGTTAAGCAACAATGATTAAGGTTAGTACTTAGATGGGTGACCACTGCATTACAGCATGTCCTGTAAGCAACCTGTGTGCCAGACTAAGCAAACTTTAGTGAATAACAGCATAATGCAAGAGAACAGTTGCATCATGTTACATGACACACTATTTTGTCCTAATGTCTTAGACCTCCAAGGACTTGGCTCCAAAGACTTGCTGTCCTGAGCTGCTGTCTGTGTTGCAGGTACGGACAGTCGCCGCTTTAGAGGACTGACAATTATTAACACAGATGCATTAAAAACACTAGGAAAGTGAATATCTTTTTTTTCTGTTCATAGAATATCTTTTGTTTCTGTTCATAGAACTATTACTACTATTAGTAGAGGTTCTTTAAACACCACACATTATGTGCCGCGTAATACTTATAGAAATACATAGTCAAACTAAAAGGTTTCAAATCTTCATCCCGTATGTGTAAACTCCTAAAACATTTTCCCAAGTCATAAGATTAAGTTTGCGAGAAGAATCTCTTCGTTCTTGTTGCTTTTCTTTTTGTAACGTTTCGGAGACTTTGATTTACTGGCTATGGGTCATGAGGTCATCCTCTAGCTTGAGAAATGAAATGAAAAAAAAAAAGGGATTTTATAAACGAGAAAACGATAGGATTGTTACGTGATAAAAGAAACAGGGAATATGATTCAGTTAGATTCTACAGGAATCCAAGATGGATGGTTACATTTACACCGGTCCCGTTTTGAGGTGGGGGAAGCGATAATAATTTAGTGCTTAACAAAGTATTTCTCCTCTGATCAAAAGTTAAATTCATACCCATTTTTATAGCTGGCTTTTAAGTAGTAATAATCCTGTTCAGTACTTAAATGGGTGACACAAATTCATTTAACATTTGATATTCAATGTAATAGATATGTGTTTACAAAGTGACACACAGTATTGTCTTAATGCTTCAGACATATAATATGCATCTTCTAGGTCCTGTATAACTGTCCGTGCAGCCTAAGACACGTAATAACTGTGTTACATATTGACCTCTGACTGGCAAGTTAGTTTGTGGATTTCAAAACAGGATGTGCAGCCGTGTCTTAAGGTAAGCAAGGGACAACGGAAATGCCACGTGAATTGCGTAGGAAGAAAAATATATAACGACGAAAATTTTCAACCCCAAGGAGAGAGCAGTCAGTCAGCAGTCAGCAGAGTCAGTGAGAGCAGAGTGTTTTTGGCGTTATCCCATGGTGGTGGAGGGGGGCAGATGGCCCCGGGTTGAGAGGCGGTCTTAAATCAGTCTCCCATGAAAGAAGCACGAAAAAGCAAGCCTCTCTGAAGATGTATCTCAACTTGGTGTAAATCTGAAGATATCGAATCTTAACGGTTCTCTGTCTATCTGACTCTCTCTCTCTCTCTCTCTCTCTCTCTCTCACACACACACACACACACACAACAACAACAACAACAATTTCGACCTTTCGTAAATAAAAAGAGAGAGTGTTATTGTCACTTTCTTCCCTGATATGCAAGTCGAACTAAAAATCCTTATCTTGTATGTTTGAACTCCTAAAATATTTTCCCAATTCATAAGAATTATTGTTGTTTTGAACGTTTCGGTCGAGATTGTATTTGGCCTTATGTATTTGTGTTATATTTAGTGGACTTTATGATTTAAGTACATGTTTCTTTTTCTTTTCTTATCCCACCAAGAAAACTTTGATTTAATAAAATGACTCCCTCGGGAGAAGTTTCCAACAAGGCTGAAGAAAGCGGGTCATTATTATTATCATTATTAAAGAATTGGTAAAAGAAAACATCAGCCAAAACGTTGTGTAGGTTGGTTGTTTCTCTTAATCAATCATTAGAGTGCCATGCTGAGTAATTCTCCTTCATGACATATCTCAGGGCAATAAGGAGTACATTTGATGAGTTCGATTTCGTCACTTCAGGTGGTTGGAGCTTTGGTTAGCGTCAGCACTAGTTGCATTTGACACCCAAAGATGAAATACTCCCCAGAGTGTGGTCTGGAAAGATTTACAACGAATCGTAATGCTTTCAAGTTTGACTTTTAACATGATAAATTTTTTCCCGCTCCCAAAATAACAACTTAAAACAAAACCCCACAGCTTATTAAGGAAATGACCAAAAATAAATTCAAAGATTAAAACTTTAAAATGTATTGTTTTCCTTTTGCTGAAATAAAAAGCACTTGAAATTAAAATGAAAGAAATGCTCTTCAAAAATTAAAAAGGGTTGTGTCTATTGCTTATTCAGTCTTCTTTGGGTGTTCCACAAACTTGGCTTTGTCAGCACCAACTGCATCTCTGCAGAGGGTAAGACTCTCCCTGCCAACAAGTATTCTAGATATGTCACCAAGCATCCCTCTGAACTGTGTGCAAACAAATGGCTGATGTTAAAATGAATTATTAGTGTTATGTAGCAATACTTCAAACCAGTTACTTGTGTGCAAATAAAACTGTTAGTGCTTGATAGCAATAAGTGAAACCATTTAACTGTGCGCAAACAAATGATTATTGCTAAATAGAATTATTCGTGTTTGACAGCAATACTTGAACTATTTAACTGTGTGCAAACAAATGAGCTCTGGCTTGTTTAAAATATTACTATTCGTTAACAAATCATATATATTTAATGCATATGTGAATAAAGAGGATTTGGAATTGAATAACCTACAAGGGTTGATATGCCATTAAGCCCACCTAACGAAATAATTGATCCGGAGTATGGTCCTATGTGGGTCAAATAGAACTATTCAATCACTTATCACTGGTTATTTGAAATCATACAGCTGTGTGCAAATTGTTCGAATGAGATTGGAATACTTGATAAAAAGGATTGTTAGTGTTAGATAGCAACACTAGAAACTATTTAACTGTGCGCAAACAAATGAGCTCTGGCTTATTTAAAATGCTACCAACAAACTATTCGTTTACAAAATATACATATTTAATATATGTATAGGTATAAACTGGATTTGGCATTAAATAACCTACAAGAGTTAATATACCATAAAAACCAACCAACCTTGGCCTTACACCATCCTTAGCTAAATATGTAACTTTGTACTTGTAAAATTTGCCATTTGAGAGAAGAAGTCAGGAAATGCTAAATATTGTTATTTAAATGTCTCCCCAATCCCTGACAGCCCATGTCTCGACCCTGGTGCAGGTGGCGATTCAAAGCTTCTTCTCATCGACAGCGATTAGCTGGCCTGACCCCAGGGGTCACCAAACATAATACTCAGTATTCCAGTTCCCATCCCACAATTCCATTCTCCCCCTCTTTACTACCCCGTTTTTCAAACAGATCTACAACAAGTTAAACACCATAACGCTACACCGAACCGACAACAACCAAAATGGCCGAGGAAATAAATATAATACAAGGAAGGTAAGCATTATTTTAATGTAAATATCAATTTTTCTTACTTGACTCGAAAGAGTACCAATAAAGCTTCTGTGAGTTTCTTAGCGTTGCTAACAGGATAAATCTTCGTGTAATTTCAAAAAGCAACTGAATAATGTTCAAGCAGACATCTAAAACCTCAATATATATATATATATATATATATATATATATATATATATATATATATATATTAACACCATGTTTACCAGAATTTGGGATAATTGGAAAGAAGCTTCATGCAGAGACCTATAGACTATAAAACTAGGGTAACTTAAGCTTTAGGGCCCCTAATTTTGGATAAGCGCAAGAAGAAATTTTGGTTCTCATGACTTAAAAATTTAGGGTCTACTGTACAAAAATATTCATAGTATATTTATATTCAACACGAAATAATAATTGAAATAAAACTAAAACGTCATTAAAGTCGCGAAGCCCTTTCCCTCTAAAAGTTCAAGGCCCCCAAAATATAATTCCACTATTGTTTTTATGTTACAAATATTCAGGCAAATACCTTTCAATGTGTTATGGGTCTCACATTAAACTGTATCTGATGCTGCTGCTCGAGATCTGGAGAAGGTAGAGTCACTTTTTCATTGCTATTACACCTAGGTTCACCCTGACTCAGAATGGAAGTACCTGTTTTGATCCCATGGGTCAGACAGATCTGTTTGAAAATGATTCGTATTTGATAGGACCGTGAGCAAAAAATACTTCTTAAGTAACTTCATAAAATATAGATATGAACGCACAATAAACGTGATTCCCTAACCTCTAGGCATAAAATAACTCTAGAGGAGTTGACACACCGTTAAAATTAATCAACACATTTCAAAATCCCGTGTAATGCTTTTTTTAATGGTTTTATTTTCTCCTTCTTGGACATAACCATTAGTTACATCAATTTCATTTTTTTTAAAAAGCACCTTTTAATTCCCCTAGCAGCACGACTGTCCTTTTACTTTTCTTTGGCATTAAATAATCCATGAAGGTTGATGTGCCAAACTACTACTCCGATCCAGAATGGACCTGGGTGTAAAGACAGTAAAAGAGTGCTACACAGAACTCCAGAACTGGAGCCTAACCAATAGATGTAGTTTAGTGTCATATCACGGACATCTCGGGGAGGGTGGGATATTACCAGTCTTCAGCGGAAGCAATCGGCGTATTCTAAGCCACGACTTCGGGGTACATTATACAGCTGTGGTTAACAAGCTGATCGCGTAGACTTCGCTTTCACAAATTGCCCCACAATCCTGCCCCAGGGCCAGACTAAGTTGTTTTATTTGGTTTAGTTTCTTTGTTCAATGGTATATCAAACTTCGTGAGTTATTTAATACCAAAACAATTCCTTGTAAAAAGACATTTGTGGTACTATTTCATTCATAAGGGTGCTCATACCTTTCCCAAGAAAGTAAACGTCGTAGGCCAATTTGAGTTCGAACTCACTTACAACGATGTTGCAGTCCAGCACTTTAACCACTAACCCCACTAAATTTTGTAAATACCAATATATGGAGTACTAATTAGCAAAGTCATCTCATCGATTATGACTGGGTGCTAAATTTATTAAATTTTTACAAGGTAGCAAATAAAACAAAAAGTTGCGAAGAGGAGCAATATTTTGATTTATTTTTTCCAATTTTTTTTTTTTGCGGGGGGAGGCTGATCATCTCTGTTTTCTGCGCGTGGCCTCTGTATGAAGTCAGATTTTACTTTGCTTTAAAAAAGGTAAAATGAATTTATTTCTTTTGGGAATTTCTTAAACGCATAAGAATCAATTTCTTAATCAATCGAATCATCGAAATAATGTTGTCGACGAAATTTTAGAATGGAAACTTATTTTTTAACGAAAGATAATGGATTTTATTATTTCTAATGTGACGTTATATAATCAATTCGGATATCGTTATTACTAAATTCAGCATCACTGAAACTGTTACCAAAAATAAAATTATATGTATATAAGAAGGTACTTTGGATCCGCATTCATATTTTTGACTACTGTGTTACAATACTGTTGAGTTGGATAATAAATGATAGATATCCGTTTTGGTTGTATTAAGCTCTACTAGAAAATAATATCCAGGAATTTTTCTTTTAGAATACAATGAATCTTTTTTAGAGTTAGGGTGTTATGAATGATACTGAAAGCTGAATCGATCACTTTTTTGCCAGTCTCGTTTCCCCAATTAAAATCTTTACTTTTTGATTAACCGTATATAGTAGACATCCAATTGACGATTATGTAGTTGATGATTTCAAATAAGGTATAACACCTTAAATAAATATTTAAGTCTATGATCTCTTTCTGAGACCAAAGACCCCATTAAGAGTCTTCTGTAAGAACTTAATCACCCCCACTTATTAGCGGGCTTCCAGCTACTTTGTTCTAAGATCAAACTACCAAATTTTGCGAGTTAAAACTAAAGTTTTTTTTTCTGAAATAAATGTATGTATATGTTTTCGGTGTGTGTGTGTGTGTGTGTGTGTGTGTGTGTGTGTGTGTGTGTACAATTATGTATATAATTATGCGTCCCTATTTCTATGACTAATCTTCCCGTGCTTCACTAATTCCCATTTTAGTGTCTTCTTCACAATGGTACAATGCAATACTGACCTTTGTTTCTTCCCTCATTACTTACAAGTTTCTCCTTTCACAGGTTCATGCACTCTCTATCTTACCCTGTTCATATCTATGCATCTATCTATTTCAATCTGCTCTTATCTCAGTTTGTTCATATCTAAGTTTATTCAGATAGATATATCTCACCCTGTTCATATCCAACTATCTCAGTCAGTTCATATCTATCTATCTATCTATCTATCTATCTGTGGGTGCTAATATTTTCTTTAAACATATACAGCGTATTTGGCGGTCACAAAGACCAAAAATGACTTTATTTTTGCTGAATTGACTCTAGTTTTTAAAATAATGAACACCTCTCAAATAACGTTTTACTGTCATGTTCAATCCCTTGAAATGTTCAAGCTAGAAGCATTTTTATAGCCTGTCTCTTCAATGCCAAAATAGCTAAAATATGACCTGTATTGTTTCGGAAACCTTGACTTGTCACTGACCTTACTCACACTAACGTAGAGCAAAATATTTCACGTGCAGAAAACAGAGATGATAAATGCCAGCATTATATCTGAAATCACTTAGATGATCAAACCCATTGAGATAAATTTAGCAACAAACGTGTATGCGTCACAACAAACAGATAGATAGATAGATAGATATGCGAGACCATGACAGTAGGTCTGAAGTCGACATGAACTGAATTACCTAATATGGAGCAATTTTTATTTAAAAAATACTGACCTTTGACTTTTCCCTTCAGCACTTACAAGTGTCTCCTTTCACTAGTTTCGGCACTCACCTTGTTTATATCTATCTATCTATCTATCTATCTATCTATCTATCTATCTATCTATCTATCTATATCTCTCTCTAAAATACGGTGTATCAACTATCTAAAAAAGGACACCTAATCGAGCAAAATCGAGTTTGCTGAATTACTCTTGGCATTAAAATTAGTGTTGACCAGAAGAAACGAGTCGAGAGAATATCGAGCCATTCAATATTAACAGAAAAAATATCCTTCTCATGGCATTCGTACCGTAGTCTTCCTCAAAATACTGTCTCAGTGCCTCTTAGATTTTTCAAAATAGTCTGTGAATCACCATCACTTGTCTCATCAAAATCTCCTTAATCTCGCCCACGTCGTTTCAACAGAAAATGCAGTTTTGGGAAGAACCGAAAGTTGCAGGAACCCAAAAACTGGATTGTATGGTGGGGTAAGTCCTCTGGATAGGATCATACAATGTGCCAAAAAAACAAACAAACCTGCACATGACTTGAAGTAAAATGCGTTTGTACAGAAGCTCACTCAATAGTGCCTCACTGCCGACTGAGTCACTCCACGAGAGAGAGTGTCTACTCATGCATGCCCAGTAAGGTTTCTTCTTATATCAAGGAAACGGTTCTTGAAATTTTCAAATGGCTGAATACTTCCAGAGAGTTCTCACAACTGTTTGTAAGCAACTTCACTACATTCGATTCATCGATATATCACCGACCTTTAGAATACGCGGATTGTATTCTCTGCAGAGGGCCAAAACCCCATTAAAAAGGGAGGGTCTTGTATATGATACAAAACTGTATCGGATGATAAGGCTCCAGTTATAGAGTGTGGAGTACCCCTAAATTACTCCCAGGTTCGCTCTAAACCAGGATATTCTCTCGACTCGTTTCTTCTCGTGTATTCAAATGATAAAAAACTTATAGGTCTGTGAGCGAAAAAAAAAAAGATCTTCAAAAGAAACAACTACCTCAAAGAAATGTAAATATCAACGAAAAACAAGCGTGATTCCCTAACCCTTAGGCATAGAATAACCAAGATAAGATGCTGTTAAAATTAGTCAATCAATGGATCAGGTTTATATTTTTTTTTTTTTCTTTTACAGATACCATCAGTGGTTGGCCGCTGTCACTCTTCTCTTGAATCCACTATTTGGAATTATCTCGCTCTTCTTCTGGCTAAAATCACGCCACTCACTTTTGGCGGGAAAATCGCACGAATCTTCGCGCCGTTCATACCTGTCCCTTGTGTCTAGTGTTTGCGGTCTGCTGTGCACCTTGCTCATTCTGGTCTTGGTGATTCTAGTCTTAAGTGGTGTCATCACACCACCGTCTCTCTTCGACTTCAATTCCAGTCAGCGCCATTCGAAGCTAAAGCACCAAATTCAAAATTACCAAACATTTCGGGAAAGATTTTCTAACGCTCCGTTGCCCGATGAACCAAAAAATGGAACTGAATTGTCGGAATTATTCAAAGATGTTTTTCTTTGATCGTAGATTCAACACCAGAATGCCAACACAAATCTGAGATGAGGACTTTAAGTGACACTTTCTGGCTACAAACATATAGTATACTAGCAAATTACCTGCAAAAAAATGATAACATTATTTACACATGGAGTGGCAATTCTGCCTACGATAAAAATGTTGAACCTGTTTTAGGGGAAGCTAAAAAGTTCTCGGTACTTCAAAGAAGGAAATGACCCAGGAACATGAAACATCCAATGAAAATCAAGCTCACTAATTATGTTGTGCAAGACGACCTTGTTAATCACGATACCATGTGGAGTACCTTTTTAATCACAATAACATGTGAGGTACCTTGTTAATCACTAAACCATATTAGATACACTACAGCTATGAAACGCACATGTTTTTTTTTTCATATTCATCTGGCAGTCAAGATACTTAGCACATGGTTTAGCCCTACCACTCACCACACACATACAAAAAGTCATGGTCATTCTTGGTTAGGCGTGAGAAATTTTCATTCTGCACCTCTGCTAGGTTAGGCGTGAGAAATTTTCATTCTGCACCTCTGCTAGGTTAGGCGTGAGAAATTTTCATTCCGCATCTCTTCGCATATATATATATATATATATATATATATATATATATATATATATATGATGGTTATTCAATAAATAAGGTGAATTTTGCAATAAGACGACTCACATTTCCCCATTAAGAAAAAAATGTTGCTCTAAACAAGCTTTTATATTCCTTCAGCATAGAAATCTTTAGACTGAATTTTTATCCATTTCATCACGGTGATCTTCATTTTATAATTGTTTGAAAACTTTATTCAACATAGAAATTCTTAGAGGAGGGGCCAAACAAGTGGAAATCAAAGAGGGTCAGATTGGTAGAATGTAGCAGCTGTTCCCAAGCAAACTGACTGATGGTTTCCACTGCCCTTGCTACAATATTAAGTCTTGCATTGTCCTGGCGAAACCCAACGACACCTGACCTAAGAAAAGGCAAAACCATCATACATAACTTTGTGCAACTCTTCCATTAGACCAAATGAGTGCATTTCATATGTGCTTATAAATCTGCCTAGCCTACCTTCATTTTGAAAAATATTTTGACATTCTTTAAGCAATTTTAAGCCCATATGTTAACATTTTTTGACTAAAGCATGCTTCTCGTTATATATAAAACATTCTTCTGTAATTTTCATATGGTTTACACTTCTCAGCCATCAAAAATTTAATGAGTGACCTCAGTTCCAGCATATATATACGGGGATTATTAAATAAGTTTCCAGACATTTTTCATATGGGCACTTTTATTGATAGTATACACATGAAACTCTAGTCCCCTTTGAAGTAATCTTCTCTGGTTGCAATGCACTTGTTGTACCGTTCAAACAACTTCTGGAAGGCACTATGGAAGTCCTCTTGTGAGAGCGTGTCAATGACCTTTGTCACAGCCTCTTTCATCTCCTCAATTGTCTCATAACGACAGCCTCTGAGCTTAGGAAATAACCAAAAGTCACAGGGAGGAAGGTCTGGACTATAGGGTGGGTGTGGAATTGTCTTCATGCCCATATTGGTCAAATAGTCTGTGACAAGGATGGAGTTGTGGACTGGTGCATTGTCCTGGTGGAAATGCCACTGGCCTCTTCCGACGGAATCTCTTCCTGAACTCCCATAAAACCTCAACATAGTAACCCTTTTGGCCAATCAACTCTGGTGTATTGACTTCCTTCCAACTCTGGTGTATTGACTTCCCACACCTCTCATCATCCCTCACAGACTCCCTGCCTTCCTTGAATCTTTTATGCCCCTCAAAAACGGATGCTCGATTCATGCAAGATGCTCCAAAAGCAGTCTGAAGCATTCCATACGTTTCTGTGGTATTTTTTCCAAGTTTAAAACAAAATTTTATTGCATATTGTTCTTCTAAAGTGTCCTCACGTCCAGATTGCATTTTTGAAACTCACCAGCTGTGACAATCAGGCTTTAGTAGGGTGTATTCCAATTGCTGCTGTAGCTGTTCATTTGAAGCTGAAATCATACAAATTGGTCAGTCATCTCATAAGATGTATAACATTCCTTTCATTCAACAATGTCAGGTTGCAATTAGAATTTGGTCATCCATTCTAGTATCTACATATAAAGAAAGACATAAAACTTATACAATGAACAATAGTGCATCAGCAATAAAATATGCTCGCCATATCTAACATTTTAGCTACAAAGAATGACTACAGAAACCTGGAATTAGCAACTTTGGAATATAGACGAAACTAAGAGCGATGAAAGATGTTTGGAAGATTCTAAACATATAGAATAATAGGAGAAAAGCTACCATTAATTCTGTTGTGTTAAAGAACAGAAAGTAATTCTTTTGGCTGACCCTTTTTATATATAAGACAATAATAGATAGTTTCTACAATGGCTTTATAATTTATCATATTGAGTCTGATTTTCATAAAAGAGCTCAAGTCGAGGTATGTATTATCACACTTCTGTTGCATTATATTTATATAAATAAATGGAAATAAAATGTAAAATTAATAATATTTATACAAATAAATGAACATAAAATTAAAAAATAATAATCACAACAGATTCAATTGTCAAGTTTATAGACATTTTATCATTATTTTTCAAGCAGATTGGGGGATATTTTTTGATGTACCATAGTACTGAAATAATACCCCAAATTTTGGCTATAGTTGATTATTTCTATCGGTTTAAACACACTTGTAGGCAACCAAAATAAGAGATGTTAGAAATTAGGGGATCAGTTCCTCGGCATTAAAATCATCCCTCATCTCTTGGCCATTGTTGATTATTTCTATCAGTTCCAATGCACTTGTAGGCAACCAAAATAAGAGACGTTAGAAATTAGGGGATCAGTTCCTTGGCATTATAATCATCCTGCATTTCTTGGACATTGTTGATTATTTCTATCAGTTCCAATGCACTTGTAGGCAACCAAAATAAGAGATGTTAGAAATCAGGGGATCAGTTCCTTGGCATTAAAATCATCCCTCATTTCTTGGCCATTGTTGATTATTTCTATCAGTTCCAATGCACTTGTAGGCAACCAAAATATGAGGTGTTAGAAATCAGGGGATCAGTTCCTTGGCATTAAAATTATCCCTCATATCTTGGCCATTGCTGATTATTTCTTGTTTAGTGTAAGTACAGTTTCAATGTCAAAAACACTTCCATTTTAAATAATTCAGTTTAGCACAAGCACATAGTTTAAATGTAAGTACAGTTTAATTATCAAAAACATTTCTTTTTGAGCTATTAAGTTTAGTCAAGCAGTTCTAATTCAGCTAATTCAGTTTAGTATAAGTACAGATTTTGTTTACACACAGTTAAATGTAAAAACAGTTCTATTACAGTTTCAATGTCAAAAACAGTTCTATTTCAAATAATTCAGTTTAGCATAAACAAGCAGTTTAAATGTAAGTATGGTTCAATTGTCAAAAACATTTCTATTTCAAGCTATTCAGTCCAATCAAACAATTCAGTCCAGCACAAGAATACTGTCAGTTCTATTTAACCCATAGATAGGGCCCCATCAGGTGCTACCACGCCAGGCCAGAGTGGGCCCAGGAGCAATGGCAATGAAGGGGTACTCCGCATTCCCCAAGGCCCCAGCACCACCAGGACCTCACCATCAGACTGTTCAGTGTCATATCCAAGACACTCATTGGGGGGGGGTTTACCCCTCTGCAAAGGTGCAGTCAGTGCATTCAACAACCCCAGTCAACTTGGCTATACACAGAGTTAAATGTCAAAACAGTTACATTTCTGATAATTCAGTTTAGCAAAGGTACACAGTATAGATGTTGAATCCGTTCTATTTTGAGCAATTCAGTTCAGCATTACAACGCAGTTTTAATGTCAAAATGGTTCTATAATAAACAATTCAGTTCAGCATAAATACACAGTTTGAATGTATAAAAACAGTAAATGCCAACCACTGTTTAGTTCTATTTAACCCATAGATAGGACCCTTATCAGGTGCTACCACTCTGGGCCAGAGTGGACCTGGGAGCAATGGCAATAAAGGGGTACTCCACATTCGCCAAAGCTCCAGCATTGCTGGAACCTCACCACCAGATTGTTTAGTGTCATATGCAAGACACTAGGTGGCGGGGAGGGGGTCTTAAGCCACTGCAGAGAAGCAGGCGGTATATTCTACAGACCCAGCAGGCTGGGTAACCCATTTCATGGCCATTGTTAATTATTTCTATAAGTTCAAACATACTTAAAAGCAACAAAAATAAGACATGACAGAAATTAAGGGATCATTTCTCTTGCATTAAAATCATCCCCCATTTCATGGCCATTTTTGATTATTTCTCTCAGATCAAGCACACTTGTAGGCAACCAAAATAAGACATGACAGAAATTAAGGGATCATTTTTCTTGCATTAAAATCATCCCCCATTTCATGGCCATTTTTGATTATTTCTTTCAGATCAAGCACACTTGTAGGCAACCAAAATAAGACATGACAGAAATTAAGGCATCAGTTCTTTTGCATTAAAATCATGCCCCATTTCTCGATCATTGTTGATTTTATCCATTTCTACTGTCCAGACAAAATGATAATAACTCCAAAAATATGCTTGTAGTTAATCAAAGAAAGGTAATGATCACTGAGGGGTCAACTTCGTATTGTTCTTTAGTATTTAAAACATTTCTCATTTCTTTACCCGAGCTGATACTATTTCTATCTGTCCAGTTCATAATCATAGCAAGGAATGACATTTAAAAGTAGAAAAATATAAAGTCAACCAAAATAAACACAAAAATTTCAGGATTCTAAGTCTTGTTGTCAACATAGTTGCCTTCGTTCTCAATTGTAGTATTCGACTTAAGAAAGGTATGAAAGTATCTGTTTTTAAAGTATACCAACCTTCATGGGTTATTGAATGCCAAATCCATTCTTATAGAACATTAGTGGTACTATTTAACCCATAGTATAGAGTATAAGGGGGTCCATATCTCTCCCAAGGACATTAGTCTAAGAGTGAACGTAATAGCATGACTGGAGTTTGAACACACTTACTTAGAGTCTGCAATGCAGCACTTAAACCATTAAGCTACAGGGAATTTCTCAGTATGTACACTCATCTAGTAGAAACTTCTTGACTGCTTTCTAAGCCATGTATAAGTTTTCTCTTTCTCTTCATTGTCAATCTGACTGTCTCTTTTTTTATGAAGTTGTTTGTAGAAGAAAAAGGAGAAGTAGAAGGGGGAGAAGGAAGAGCTCTCAAAGTTGTTTGGCAAATGAGAAAGCTCCTTTTGGTTTGAATTCAGACTTTTCCTTCTCCTAGACTGGTTGCCATAGTCTGCCCTACTACCTACCCATAACTGCACTGATAATAGTTGGATTCATCCCTTTCCCAAGAGTGTTAATGCTATGTTTTTCTCTCTCCTGAACTGGTTGTCATTCCGAAATTAAAGAGCTCGGGCTGCTTAACTATTTACTCATAGCTGTAAGAATAATAGTTGGATTTCTACATTCCCTAAATGTATTAGCACTATGTGAAATGCAAATAACCTCATCTAGGATTTGAACTCAAATCATGGTGCCTATATATATATATATATATATATATATATATATATATATATATAATGACTGTCACATTTTGACAGATGATAGTTGTCTTTACCACCAAAATTAATAACTAATTCAATTTGTGAAAAATATACAAGATGCATAAGATGATAAGGTAGTAAGGCTTTATTGGTCTCTGCCTCCCACCAGACCGGACTTGACACAAAGTCAATGACCTGAAGATCAACTTACAGCGGGGATTAGGGGAGGGGAAGGTTGGGCATGAGCCGAGGCCCAAACCCTGCTCGACTTTGCAGGTCATCAGCTCACTTAGTACAATGTGAGCCTGATGAGCCTAGCTGGACATGCAATGAAGTGAATAGTATCACTGCTGTGATACTATTTGTATATGCAAGGGTGCCTTTGGCATTACATAATCTATTAAACAAGAAACCATAAACCATCACACACACACAAATATATATATATATATATATACTGGGATGATTTTTTTCAATAGTTTTTTTTTTCAGTGTTTTATTCCATGCATTGTTTAGAATTGTTTTACAGCGAAAATTATTTTAACCTTACACAAACATTGTTTTGAGGCTATTCAAAATAGCTACAAATCAGAGTGCTATTGGCTTGAACGAATACATCTGACTTATTTAGTCTTTAAGATTTTTACAAAACTTGCTGAAAACTTTAGCACACACATAATTAACAATATATTGCAGTTCATAACATGTTTATTATTAGTTTTGATTTTCTTTATAATCCATACACAAAAGTGAAAAGTTTTGAATTTCATGGAGAAGAAGAAGAAGAAGAAGAAGAAGAAGAAGAAGAAGAAGAAGAAGAAGAAGAAGAAGAAGAAGAAGAAGAAGAAACATATAACACACACACACACACAATTGTATATATTTGTTTTTGACTATTTTTAATGAAGTTTAATACTTTTTGAATTCATGTGTTTTTTGAAAAATGACATACATGTTTCCAAATAAAAGCTCACCTTTTGAATGGCTACATGTAACCCACAGAAAATGATGGGCATGGTTCTAGAAGATCCACTCCTCAAATGGTTGCATGCACCCTGCTGAAAAAAATTTCCAAAAACAGTTCCAAAAGAAAACATTCCCCCACTTACTACTGAATTCACCAACAGATCTATTTGACTCAGAGATGGGATCTTAATGGGTACTACCACTCCAAGTTAGAGTGGACCTGGGAGTAATTGTTATATTATCATCTACAGCATCATAACGACACAATAATAAAGACGCACGCAGAAAGACTTCTTTAACAAAATATACCTCTCACTTTATTTGTAAGGGTTCGAAAAGGGTTACTCAAGGTTTGCGTGTGAGAGGGAGCTGAAGACCGAACAGAAATTTCAATATTTTGACCTCCACTCTTATGGCCATCAACGTTGTGTCTTTCTTGTTCTCCTGATGCTCAACCGGAGGTCCTGGGGTCCACTCCGCTGGGTGCTGGCTTTCTTTACTGCATCTTATCAGTAACTTCTCTGGTCCCCAAACTCCATCGGGGTTCCTGAGGGCCCCCTCAGCCGGGTGTAACTTTCTCTACCACATCTCATCTATAACTCCGTCTCCAACTGTAACTGCAACTGTCACTTGACTTCTGTCTTGACTGAGTTATATAATAGTTCAACGCCCACTCGATCGCCTACTCGATCTTTGGAATGGCATGATTGATTGTCATCCAGCGGAAATAACTGTCATGCAGTTTATAGGTCACTCTCTTCCGGTGCATCAGTCTATGAGTGTATCATGGGTGCTGGCTTTCTTTACTACATCTTATCAGTAACTTCTCTGGTCCCCAAACTCCATCGGGGTTCCTGAGGGCCCCCTCGGCCGGGTGTGGCTTTCCCTACCACATCTTGTTTGTCCCATTTCATCAGCCAAATCCACCCACACGATCTCTTTTGATTACTGGCCATTGGAATGTGTCACTTCCTTCCGGTGCATCACTTTGTAATGGCATGTTTGCTCGGGCCGAAGGTCAAAATACAACATAATGGCAATGTAATGGAGACTCAAAACTTTTCAGAGCTTCCAAAGTGGAGTTTTACTATCAGATGCAAATTGGTGTCATACATAAGACAGAAGGCCAACATTGAAAGGGAAATTTTAAACAAACATGAACAAAGCATTGAAGGCATTAATGGTTATTTATAACATTTGGTGCTAAGAAGGATTTTTAATTATGTTCTCATTCACCAAATTCTAATATTAGTATTAGTTTATCCATTGATACACTAACACTAAATAAACAGAAGGAAAGACACAACAAGCTCATATAAATATATTAGATATTTAATACATATATGTAAAATATGTAAGAAATATTTCAAGAATTCACAAATGTAACCCAAACAGGTAAAATATGCACATTATACTATGGCGAAGCAATATATAAAAAGGTGTACCAAAGTGATGAAAATTCTTTCTTGTTTTTGGTTATTTATTCACAAGGCTTTGCATTTTGGGACCAAGACAAAATAATATTATTTACCAGGTGGTGAGACAAAGCCTGTTCAAACCTACCAAGAGATATCTTATCTGTTTGAAGAATGGAAACCAACAGAAGAGAAACGGTTATAAATTCTTACATGACCAATAGAGATATGATGTCTAAAGACATGCCCACAAGGGAAACCAATTATTTATTGTCTCCCAACAAAAGTAAATATTACTAAAGTCTCTTCAAATTCAATGAAATATGTATGAACCTGTATCCAGGTTAAAGAAAATACTGTTCAGCATCTAAATTAAAATGTGCAATAAGTATCTGTTTGTACTTTTAAAAATTGTTGAAATACAATTTTTTAAAATGATGATTTCATTGTTTTTTTTTAAACATCCTATACATAAGTATTAAAGCATCATCAATTTTAAATAGTTTATAAAGTTATTCTTCAAAAGAATGATTAAAAATACACATTTTTCAGAAACAATGAAGTTGTAGTTTTTCAGAAACTTCAAGTAATATTGGAAAAATACTGACCTGAAATTTATAGAAAGATCAGTTTCCATTTTCCTTCTTTTTTTATGAACTTCATTTCTTTAAACCTGTTTATGTACAACAAATATCAATGATCAAAAGAAAATGGTTTTTACATAAAAAAAGACAAGAACCAGACAATTTAACACTTCTCACAAATATACCTGTCCAAGAATAGTCTGGAGCAATATAAATAAAACAGAGTTTATGCATCTTAAACAAGAAGGAGCCATATCTGCTTTAAGTAGCAAGCCTCTGAAATCAGTAGACCAGTTCGGCAGCAATATTTCATCTACTAAAAGACTGCTATTGACAAGTTGTCAATCTCTGCAAATCTGATCCCTCTGATAAAACAAAACAAGATTTCTTTAGGCTGTTGATGTATCAGTATGGATGCACCACCTGAACTGTAACAAAATACTCAGAAAAAATTCTAAGAGGGAAACTACAAATGAGAACTTTTACTAGAAATAAGCAAAATAAGGATGCACATTTGAAAAATTCTTCAATTTTTTCAGATTTTCTGGGATGGGGGTGCTTAATACTCATTACAATATCTCTTAGAGCTTTTTTTGCTTAATACTCGTTACAATATCTCTCAGAGCAATGGAGATTACTTGACAGTGCCCATCTCCTCTCCTATAATGTAATAGGTTATCTGAGTGCCATGACAATTCCCTTTCAAGGAATCTCTTAGGGAATTAGGGGTACTTGGTGGTATCTATTGACTGTCCAAATAACATGCAACAAGTTGTATTGGGTTGCATCGTACAAGCAGTAAGAAATGACTCTTGACCTGACCAATATTTTACTCTTGAGAGCTTTAAAAAAAGGGGAAAAAATGGCTTGTAGACTTCAATTCACTCACAAAATTTTAATAAATTATCTTCTAGAGTTATCTCCCTTGTTTACTGAATATTTTGATATTGGGTTTGTTTTCTTTGGTTTCTTTGTTTAATGGGATATCAACCTTTGAAGATTGTTTAATGCCAAAGCCATCCTTCTAGAAGAACAGCAATAGTACTATTTAACTCATTGCTAGGAGAATAAGGGGGTTCATACCTTTTCCAAGGGTATTTGTCTGAAAGTGAACGTAATAGCATGAATGGAGTTCAAACTTGCTTACTACAATTCCACAGTCCACCACTTTAACCATTACACCACGAAAACACCCCCTTGATATTGGGAGTTGGATATAACAAAATATAAAATTTCAACAGTTTGCATGAATTCTTAACAAAAAGTAAACTTGGGTTATATATATATATATATAAAACAAAATTATTAGTTGTTAACAGAATCTAAATTTCTTACAGAGTTGTTTCTGTCTTCAGTCAACAGTTTTCAGAAGAAAGTTCTTTATGTTCTTCATTACAAATCAGATAAATTTCTCCATGATTCAATGTGAAAAAATCTTGAGGGGAAAGCTTCAGTTTCTCCATTTCTTCTTTTAATTTGTTCTTTGGCTCCATATAGTGCTGGTAAATATTCAACAAAAAGAACAATGAAAAATTTTTAAATCAAAATAAAACACAAGGAACATGTTGCAGGAGCTATACTACCAAAAACTGAGGATAGGCCTAGTACAAATATAATCTTTGGGTACCATAACTCACACTAACCTTAAAAGTGTAAAAAATAACACAACAATGGATATGCAAGATATTTGAAATAAAAAAAAGTTAATTCATAGAGATTGTAATTAGCTGTTACAACACATAATACAATGGGTCACATCTTCATTGTGGTTGCTGCTGCTGTTTCTTATTGATCATTTGACATTTCTTTGAAGGTTGCAGCTGGTTTCTGATCGTTCAGCATCTCTTTGAAGGCCAGTGCTGCTTTCTGATAATTTGACATCTCTTTAGAGGCTGCAACTAGTTTCTGATTGTTCGGCATATTTTTGGAGACTGTTGCTGATTTCTGATCATCTGGCATCTCTTTGAAGATGACTGCTGGAACAAATCAAGTCGTCTTATATACTGACACAAATTGACTCAGAAATTGACTTTGCTGAAAATCACATAACAGTTTCTAATTAAATAGAACATATTTCCATGAACTTTTTTTTTCCATGTTCATCACAGAAGTGGATGCATAGAGTCAATCAAAATTTTGGTTCATCTTTACCATATGAGGGATGGCTGTCAAAGTGAATATTTCTAGTTGGGTTATTAAAAGGAGTTCTAACAGATTATGATAAATGTCACCATTTCAAAGTATATCAGACTAATATTACATCTACATAAGAGCAGAGTGTAGTACCTGTGCCTTTAGAATTCTCAAATGCAAATGAAAATAGTTATTTCAAACAACTTTTAAAATGATTCCTCAAAACAAAAATAAGAAAAAACAAACATTTGACTACATAAATGATTGTCATATCTGAAGCCCCTAGGTCCTGCCTAGGGAAAAAAAAATTCTTTTTTGCAAATACATTTTTGGTTGAGCATACAGAAGACTTAACTGTGCTCAGGAAATTTGTCAGTTTTTAGAAATATAGATTTTATATAATTTTAGAAGAAGCTTGATTTGGTTGGTTGATTTTTACAGTGTCAAACCTTATTGGGTTATTTGATGCTGAAATTAGGGGTTTTTTTGCTAGCAATTATATCATTTCAAGTAACAAATGATGATCATTTGTAAACAGTTCTAGCTTAAATTAACTATTCTTAATATAAACAATTTACATGCAAATATATGGTATTATGTATTTCAAGTATGCTTACCGAATAATAATAATTCAAGTGATTATATGGATTCAAGTAAGTATTCCTATTTAATAATAATTGTTTGCACACAGTTAATATGGTATCAAGTATTCCTATCTAATACTAATAATTTTCAAACAGATCTATTGGACCCACAGATGGGGCCTTAACAGGCACTACCTGTCCAGAGGTGCTTGTGATGTAACAGTTATCATCATAGAAAATGGACACAGTGACCCAAGTTCAAATACAAGAAGAGGGGTTTTGTATTTAACATAGTGCTAGCACTACTGGGAAAGGTACGCATACAACTATTCTCCCTCCAACTATGGGTAAATAGTACAACAGACTGGTTTCTTTAACCTTGGTTTAGCAAGCAGCCAAGAAGGAAATCAGTGAATTCAAACCAGTTAAAGTTCAGTTAAAAATTGACCTTGTATCACAAGGTATGGAGCAAATACATACTACCACCCAGGATAGAGTGGAACTAGAAGTAATGGCAATGAAGGGGTCCTCAACCTTTCCTAGATCTCCACTGGATTCAGTTTAGTGTCATATCTAGGACACCCTTGTTGGGAGGGTCTTACCCCTCTGCAAGGAATAAAGTCAGCATATTCTATGTCATGCTTGACAAAGTGTGAAGCAACCTCATAATTTTTTCAGTTGCTGAACATTTGATATTGTTTTTGTTTTTTTTCTGTTACAAACTTGACAGGTTAATGACTCTATGAAAATCTGATCTTTCTGATAAAATAAAATGGTAATCATTCCAAGCTGTAGCCATGTTGTTACTCTTGTACAGCTGAAACACTTGGAGGAAAGGTGGCTGGGAATGACAGAAAGATGCTGCATGCTATTTTGAACAAATCCACGTGTTGCATATTGACCTTTGACAGAGCTGTCATGTTCCAGCTGTGTAAAGAGGAAGACAGCGATGCATAGGTGTAAGCAACTCATGTAGGTTGACAGCCAGAAGCGGGTCACATGAGTTGACAACCAAGAATGCATGGGCATTAGAAAATTATATATACCCAGGCAGCCACGTAGTCACATCAGACACGAGAGTCATGGCCAGCGAGTGCCGAGAGGGAGGCAATGCTCCCTCTCCAGCCAAGAAGCAGAAGTACCCAGTGGGGCTCTGAATGGCACAATGCAGCTAAGAAGATAAGGGTCGATATAGCAGTCCTTCATTTTCTCTCCATCTCTCTGTCTTGCACTTCTAGTCAACTTCAGACCCCTTCAAGAAATAAAGTGAGAGAGTCATATTCTTTAACCAAGTTTTATGGTCTATCATTTTTCTTTCATCATGCTATATAACACAGGAAGCAACATCCTACAAAACAGCAACAGTATGGCCACTTATCTCCCATCTCATAAACTATCCAAGTAAGACAAACAAGACATACTGAGCACTGCCAGAGAAGTAAGAACAAACTTATAAGTGAGATTCTTCTATAGACTCTTACACATGGGGTGACCAGCAAGAACTTACAATTATTATCTCTGTGCAGACAGTGGATACCATTTACAGCACTTTTCAATCTATCAGATCTGGCTGGATATTTTTCCAAAATGCCATAAACTGATACCATATTTATTCAAAATTATTATTTGTTTCAAATGTTTTGATTTTGAGTCATGGTAGTCTTTCATAGGATGTTTTTCTCTCATCAATAAATGCTACTCCTAACTCTGGCCATTGACTTTTGAAGTTCTGCCCAGCATCTGGTAAGGCTTGCAGTTGACACAACTTTGGATTCTCCTACCTTACTTCATATCCACCATGTTGCTTCCCATGGCTTCTCGTGATATATATTCAGAGAATAAATTTTTTTTCTTCCCTTAGATTTGTTAATTTTGTTAAGATCCAGCTATTCTCTAATATTTTTTTTTACCTGATTGTTTAAGCTACAAATTAAAGTTTTTCTTTGTTATTTTTTCTTACTGTTCAGACCAAGAGCCGTTAGTTTATGTTTAATGTTCTGAGTTTCACATATTTTATATCATTTAGATCTTCCATATCTGCAACTGATTAGTAGCTTTAACAGGAACATGTATCATACTAAATTAACAGTATTTATTTTATGGATTTAAACAGCCAAAACTTACAAAGGAGAAAAATACAAGTAAACAAAATAAAACTGCCTCTAGTTCAAAATAGTTAAGGCAAAGACAATTTTGAAGACAATACATACAGTTTGTTGGTTTCCTTCAAAATTAATAGAACTGCATTGCATATTTTGGGGTTTTTTTTGGGGGGGGGTTCTCCCTTAGGCTATCGAACATATGGAAATCTGATCAATCTGATAAAATAAAACAGGATTTATTTCAAGAAGTAGTTGTGTCAATACTACTCTATGGATCCACCAAATGGACACTGACAAAACACCTTGAGAAAAAGCTAGATGAGAACTGCACAAGAATATAATGAGTTATATTGAACAAATCTTAGAAGCAAAACCCCATGAAACAACAACTGTATGGCCACCTACCTCCCATCACTAAAACCATCCAAGTAAGCTGAACAAGACATGAGGGACATTGCCGAGAAGCAAGGACAAAGTCGTAAGTGTCATTCTCCAATGGACCCCTACACATGAATGTGCGAGTACTGATCAACCAGCAAGGATGTACCTACAACAGTTCTGTGGAGACACAGGATGCAGTTTAAAGGATTAGCCGGGAGCAATAGACAATAGGGACAGATGCACAGAGAGAGTCATGGAAATCTGTGCAAGCAGCATGACTTATCATTTATTCATGATTTTAGTAAATATTGTTTAAATATCTAGTGATGTCGACTTCTCCAAGGCTTTTGACTCTATACACAGAGGGAAGATGGAGCAAATACTACTTACCTATGGCCTACCCAAAGAAACCATTGCAGCCATAATGATACAATAAAAAACACGAAAGTAAAAGTCCACTCCCTGGATGGAGACATAGACTACTTTGATATTATAGCAGATTTGCTGCAACAAGACACATTAGCCCCATATCTGTTTATCATCTGCCTAGACTACGTGCTTAGAATGTCTATAGGTATAATGAAAGATAACAGTTTCAAGCTGGCAAAGGAAAGAAGCAGTAGATACCCTACACAAACAATTATGTATGCGAACTACTCTGATGACATAGCATTTCTAGCAAATACACTTGCCCAAGATGAAACCCTGCTACCTAGTCTGGAATGAGCAGCTGCTAGCATAGGCCTCTATGTCAATGCAGACAAGACGAAATGCATGTGCTTTAATCAAAGAGGCGACATCTCAATACTAAATGGTAGTTCTCTGAAACTAGTGGACAAGTTCACTTAGCTAGGAACCAGTGTCTCATCAACCAAGAAAGACGTCAACACACGACTAGCAAAGACATGGACAGCTATCAATAGGCTATCAGTCATATGTAAATTAGACCTGACCAATAAAATAAAACGCAGTTTTTTCCAAGAAGCAGTCGTGTTGATACTGCTATGTCGATGCACTACATGGATGCTAACTAAACGTATGAAGAAAAAGCTTGACAGCAATTACACAAGAATGCTGCAAGCAATATTGAACAAGTTCTGGAGGCAACACCCAACAAAAAAGCAGCTATACGGCCACTTACCACCCATCACGAAAACTATCCAAGTTAGACAAACCAGACATGCAGGACACTACTGGAGAAGTAAGGACAAACTCATAAGCGACATACTCCTGTGGACCCCATGACATGGACGAGCAAAGGCAGGACGACCAGCTAGAACCTATATACAACAGCTCTGTGCCGATACAAGATCTAGTCTTGAAGACCTCCCGGGAGCAATGAACGATAGAGATGGGTAATGAGAGAGGGTCAGGGAGATCCATGCTGGCAGCATGACATGATGATAAATTCTTACCAGAAAAATAAAATGAACATAATAATGTACATTACTACATTACATAATTATTATGATAGTGTGCAACTGGAAAGTTGCCACGTACCCCAGCAGTCAATGTCTTGTGTACTCATTCTAGGATACATATCATCAGTTTGAAAAGTGCTAATCTAAGGACTTATCAGCTGCAAAGGCCAATAGGGACAGATGGAGAATCGAGGGAATCCATCCTGTCAGCATGCCATGATGATGATGAATACAAACTTACCTCATGAGTTAATCGGAATGTCCCCCAGTGAACTCCAATGGATTTCTTGGATCGAACATCCAGATGGATCTGAACAGATTCTGAAGGATCAACATGCTGAGCTCGTTTAAACCACCTGTGAAATTTCAAAAATAGAATAGAGCAAAAATCTAATGAAGTTACTGAAGTTGTAGTAAAAGTAAAGAGGGCAACCAGAAGAGGAGGGCGCTACTCCTTTCCCTGAATTGCTCCACTTTACCCTTGATACGTACCTTATAGTGCTGAGTGTTAAGCAAGGAGGTACCAAGTACCATTTTTAAAGTCTTTGGTATGACACAACCTGAGATTGAACCCAGGTCTCCCAGACCAATGGCAAATACTCTACCCATTAGGCCAATGAGCCGGTTGTAGTGTTACAGAAAATTCTTGGCATTTAGTAAACTTACTTTGTCTGGCACAAGGCTGAATGAAGAGAAGAGATAAAAGTAGAAAGATTGTGAAGCATCAAATTTCCAAATAGAAAAAAACCTACATTGAAAATGTGACCTTCAACACAAGCAAAAGGCATGAATTCCTCTATTCTCCCCATGAGTAAAATAGTAAGGCAGACTGATTTCTGTAACCTTGATTAGGCAACCAGTCAAGGAGAAGAAAAACTTTGAATTCAAACCAGCTTTACTCCACATAAAATTAACATCATGTCACACTCTACACATAAGTGGAGGGGGTTGAGTAAATACTATGTGAAAAAAGTGTTTTGTAGCAGAAAACTTGCTGTATATGTAATGGTGATATTGTACCCCCTGTATCAGTTATAGGTTCTCTAGAAATAAATAAGAGACTTTACTTTCAGAGCACCATAAAAATGTGGCATTGTTAATATAAAAGTGTGGCATTGTTGATATAAAAGTATAGCTAATTAAGTCAAAAAATAGCATTTTATAGCTGAAAAATTTGCTCTACCCAGTGGTATTATAGTTTATATATAAATAAATGATATGCATTATTTTCAAAGTGCCGATTTAAGGAGCATAACATAGTTGATGGTTGAGATTATATGGAAAAATAAGTAAACAGTAAGACTGGGCTCTTTAGCCTTGCTTAGGTTTACCAATCAAGGAGAAAAAAAAAGTCTGAATTCAAACAAGCTACTTGATAATTTACTCAGTTCAAAAAATGTGAACACGTCTTTAGTGTAACCGTATTTTTCAGAGAAATGGAATCAGTACCCTAAATTTAAATCCTGTTTGAGTTTCAATTCATGCTAATGACCTTGAGAAAGGTATAAATCCATTATTTCTCTCCCACACCAGCTATGGATAAAATAGTAGGGCTCTTTAGCCTTGTTTAGCCAACCAGTCTAGGAAAAGGAAAACTCTGAATTCTAACCAGCTTTACTACACTTTAAAAAAATTGATCTTGTCAGAGGAATTGAGTGAATACAAGCCATTTAGATTAGTTCAAATAAGACACAGAAACTGGCAGATACCTTTTCAAAACTCAAAACACACTCATTCACTTCTTACCGTGGTTTATATGCTCCAATTGGAATTCCTGCCAGAGAAAATGGTCCATAGCGATGTCCAATCTGTTTAAATGCTTCACAATAGCCAGTATCACCAGCAAAGTAGAACCTCTGCGTTGGTCCAATCACACACCAACTGCTCCAAAGTGACTAAAAAAATATTTTACATAGGAATGCATTGGAAAGAGCATTTTACTATAGAAATACATTGGAAAGGCTATTTAACTATAGGAATACATTGGAAAGGCCATTTTACCATAAGGATGTATTGATGAGGCATATCAACACACCTAGGGTTATTTTATGCCTTTGAGATAAGAGATAGTTTGTTTTTAAGAGGTTTTTGCACGGTTATATATCAAGTATTCCCACCTGATACAAATAATTTTCACACTGTTTTATGATTTCATGTATTCTTATCTAATACTAATACATGGTTTTAAGTGATTATTTGTATTGTATTTGTTGACAGTTCAACTAATAAAACTAATCCTTAGCAAACAATCAAGCTTTAAGTAATTATACTTAATATAAATAATTTACACTTATATAGCATCAATTGTGTCTATTGAAAACAAATAATTTTTAACAGACTTGTTAAGGTCCCATGTATGAGTCAAATAGATTTGACCCATAGATAGGTCCTACCACTCTAGGTCAGAGTGGACCTGGGATTAATGACAATCAAGAGACACTTCACATATCCTTGATCTCCAGAACTGGAGCCTCACTATCAAATGCATTTTAGTGTCATACCCAGGACACCTATTTTTTTTTTAAGGAGGAGGTCTTACCCCTCTACAGAAGATATAATTGGCATATTTTCAGTCCTATCGACAGGGCTGAATGATGAAGATACTAGTCTGCATGTCATGATAAATTATCCTTCATCTCAATCCTTTAGATAATATTGAATAGCAGATCAAAACAACAAAGATAACATCCATCCAAATTATTATAGGTACAATTCATCTTACCTGATTGACCCCTAGGTAGCCTTTTCTTGAGCTCCAATGCTGACAAGGTACACATACTACCTTGATCCCAACATGGTCAGGGACAATCTCCTCTTGCCACCAGGTCATCTCCCTAACGTTTGTACAACCAGAATCTTCCATCCACCTTTTGTCCCCCATCGGAACAAACCACATCAAACGTGATCCCTCCTTTTTCTGTAAATCCACAATCGAATAATAATCCATGTGATCATAATGATTATGGCTAATGATCACAATGTCTATGGGGGGTAAATCGGAAACCTTGCAGGGGGCGTCCCGAAAACGTTTTGGCCCAACAAACTGCAAAGGGGAGCACCTTTTACTGAAGATAGGGTCAGTGAGGATTGTGACACCATCAAATTGGACTAAGAGAGATGCATGACCAAGCCAAGCAACTCTCACTCCATTGGATGGAGATAATTGGAAGTCATCGAAGTCTGGCTGCAGGACGGGAAGATTTACATCAAGATCCTATGAAAAAAATTAGAGATAAATAATATATAACAAAAAAGACAGTCTTGCTTGCTCACTCAGCAAGAGGAAAAGAGAAAAAGATAGATAAATAGATAGGAATAGACTGAGAGAGGTTAATTGGTTTTAGGATATGAAAACACTCTTGGGTTATTTCATATCTAAATCAGTCTTTTGCAAGCAATTATATGGTTTCAAGTAACTACTAATAACCATTTATGAATGATTATAGCTTAATCTAATAAGTTTTAAAACTAATAATTAGTACACAATTGTATGGTTTCAAGTATTCCTATCTCGTACTAATAATTTTAAAACAGATTTATTTGACCGATAGATGGGATCTTTACAGGTTCTACCAGGCAATGAAGAGATGACTCCACACTCTCCAGAACTGGAGCCTCACTACCAGATGCAGTTTAGCATCCGACCCACTTGACAGATAGATAGATATGAAAAGACGGCAGAGATAAAGAGATAGATATAAACTGAGTGAGATAAATTGATAGATATTGATAGATTGAGATAGATATATATGGTTTGAAGTATTGCTATCTCAGTATAAGTGACCCTCAGCCACTGTTTTCTAGCACCTTTAAGATAAAATAGGGTTGGGTAGTTGTTTGCCACAAGAGCAATTTAAAGAATACAACTAAGACAATCATATAGGTGCTAGGGATTGACATGACCAATACATTGATTGGATCAGGCTTCTCCTACCACCTGTCTAGCCCAATAAGGGCCTCAGTGAAGTGTTGCAAGTCACATGACCACTTCAGTGGCCAGCCAGAGATACCATCCTCATCACAAGTTGTCACCCACAGTAAACAGGTAGCCTCATTGGGTGAGAAGGTGTCTTACTCCTCTGCAGTGGTTGTGGTCAGCATATTCTACAGCTACAGCTAACAGGGCAGCCAATTAGATGGTACTTCTTTCAGATGATTTGGCTGCAAATGGGGAAATGAATTTATATTAACCCAGCCATTCCATTGTGGGCAGAATGAGACACAATGTCAATTTTATTCTCTTAGACTTGTTACCTAATCAAGGCTAAAGAAATCACAGTACTT
Source organism: Sepioteuthis lessoniana (assembly GCA_963585895.1). Lineage (NCBI taxonomy): Eukaryota > Metazoa > Mollusca > Cephalopoda > Myopsida > Loliginidae > Sepioteuthis > Sepioteuthis lessoniana. Next base: position 20,319,219 of record OY757942.1, read on the forward strand.
TACTATTCACCCATAGCTGGGGGGACAGCAGATTGATGTATGCCTTTCCCAATGAAGTGAAACTCAAACAACCTCATCTTGTATTTGTAATATTTTCTCCATTTCTGCTTCTAATGTTCAAAAGCTTATATAAGGTTTTTTATTAATTTACTTACCTCTTGGCTTAATATGCCACTTTCATCTCTATCGTATAAAAAATATTTACATAAATTCAGGATTCCTGGTTGCTTCCAAGTAGGAAAAGGATTTTCATATCTTCCATTGACAAAAATGGGTTTGGAATATTCCAGGTCTGTCATTGTGTCCACAGGAATTTGGAGAATAGTATTAAGATCTCTTGGTGAAGGTGTGTTTAGCTAAAAATCAAGCTGAAACGAAAATGAAATAATAAAAAACCTATTCATTACAGATTTAAAAAGATGTTAAAACTTCTATAGGAGTATGGATTTATCCAACTCTTCTGCCACAAACAGGATGCGATATAAAGTTGATTTTTAAGCAGAGTACAGCTAGTTTGAATTCAGAGTTTTCTTTCTCTTAGACTGGTTCCTGAAAAAGCCAGTCTGCCCTACAATTTACCCATAGCTAGAGGGAGAATAGCTGGATCCCTGCCTTTCCCAAGGGCATTAGCATGAAGTGAAACACTAACAGCCTCATTCAAGATTTGAACTTGGGTTGCCACTTCCATTTCCTACGATGATAACCATTACACAAAGTGAACCTCCAATAGGAGTTCCTTTATGATATGATGATTTTAAACAGTCTCCAGCAGTTCGTCATCTCTGTCCGAATTTTTTTTTAAATAAACAAAAATACTCATCATAAATATAAGAACATATAATTAGAAATCATGAAGATTAGTTGATATCAATTTTAATATCAAAAATATTTTTAAAATAATGTTCTGTTTTTTTGCTTTGTTTTTCGTTTTATGTTTGTTTTATTTTCTTGCTTGCTTTTTTGTTGATTTTGTTATTGTTTTAACTAAGTAACCCATTATGCCCCACAAGAAATCTCACTTCACTTCGTATTATAGACCAATTATGCCCCACGACAAATATCTATTCTTTATTGACCTTGATGGTCAAAATTTCAAAACAGCAACTCTGAATCATTTTTCAAAGGATCACATTTTTATTTTACATCTTCAATTTGTAATACAATCATATTACCGCAAAACAATTTTTTTAGAATATTTTTTAAGGTTTGCCGAAAATTAAAACATAATTAGAGCACTTACTTCCTTCGCTTTCTAAATTCCGTTAATTTTCATGGCAAATGATTACTGAAATAAAATGCACTATGGCAGTGAATATGGTGTTGCTAGCACTAAGAAGCCTAAAAAAGATCCAAAAATTGACTTCAATGCATTTTACAAACAAAAATATCAACAAAGCGTTCTACTAATTCTACGCGTGTTAGATCTATAAAAAAAAAAAGTTAAGTAAATCTTTAGTACAGGGAAGATAACTCAAAAAAGAAAGAGTTATCTACCTTGCTAAAAAATAAGACGTCTTGAAAGTGTCACCTGAAGCTCTCTACCCAACTTTCACATGAAACAAGATTGGTGAAATGTGGAAACACCGCAGGAATCAAGGAGAGATAAAATTTGCTTAGTTCCGTTGTCATTCCTATTAAGGGTCGCCAGGTAATAATCCCAGCCCTTACTCTACTCACCAAAAAATGGAGAGTCTTGAGTATGACACTACACTGCATCTTATAATGAGACTGCTGTTCTGGAGATCTGTCATTAGTTCCAAGTTCACAATCACCTAGAATTGTGGTACTCCTCTATGGGTCAAATAAATCTGTTTAAAAATTATTGATATTTGATAAAACTGTGTGCTAAAAAAAACTTTTTAGAAACAAGTGCACAAAAATGTAAATTTGAATGTACAATGAACGCAATTCTGTTACGTCTAGAAACAAATTGATTGATTGATTGATCTTAACAGCATGTTTAAAGGAATTTAAAGGATAAAATTTACAATATAAAGGAAATTGAAGAGAATAAAATTTGCAATATAAAAGAATTTTAAAAGATAAAATTTAATTTGTAGGAAATGATCCTATGGCCAAATTTAGTATTTAACTGGGTAATGTTTTTAGAGGGCTTTAGTGTGTAATTTTAGATGGTAAGTTCCGCAGCTTTCTAGTTTGGACACTGATTCGAAAAGATAACACAGATAAGTTTTTAAAAAGGAATTTTATATAAAAGAAATTGTAGTTTTAGTGTGGATGATCTCCCTGCGTGTTGAACCAGGAATCTTTAGATTTCAGTCTAAAGTGCTTGCTACACCACTTCCCTCTTTGCGTTCCTCCTCTAGTTTCCCCTCCCTCTCTCTCTCTCTCTCTCTCTCTCTCTCTCTCTGCTTCTTCTTTCGTTCCTCTTCCACCTTCTTTCCTGCTTCTGCTTCTCGCCGAGAAAAACTTTATTTCCTGTAGATTTACAGGTAGGCACAAGGCCTGGAGTTTTGGGGGGAGGGGGAAGGGTGCGGTCATGCATTATCTATGTTTTTACTAAGGGGACCTAGCTAGCCACATTCGCCGACCCATTCAACAATACAATATATAACCATTCATCCGTCGCCATATGCGCAGCAATTACCAAAATACCACATGTACTCTATGAAAAGTCCTACTTAAAACCCGAAAATTGATGGATGATTTTTATTCATGATTTATATACAATGTTTGTGATGGGGATGGGAGAAAAACCCCGAAATAAACGAAAAAACAAGGAAAAAATCCCCATTTGATTACCCTCCCATCCCCCCGTCTCTAAAATCGGAGGCCGACTGTTTTCCGGGGCGAAAGGAACCGAAAACAAGCCGGACCTGCCCTAAGTGGGATTGGGATCCTAATCTACGGGGGTAAAAAGAAACAACGGGTCGGGCGCGGAATGGGTTAATACAAGCGGGTGATATGATTTTTATAAATTTTATATATACATTTGAGTGTTCAAGATCTTCAGTAAACGTGGGCTGGGACACGGGCTGAGGTACCAAAATAATGGGGATGGGGAAGATCTTGAGAACTAACAACTAGATGACGGGGACAATGACACACAACATACTGCTAACTAGGTACCTAGGTACCAAAGAGAAAAAAGGGGAAACAGTTCTACTTACCAGGGGTGGGGTCCCTAAGGACCCGTACCGTAGACTCCATGAGTCGGCAGAGGAGGGAAGGATGACTCCAACATTGCCCCCTTTCGGACGACCAGGCTCGCTGCATTCACCCATCTTTTGCTGAATTTTATGCGATCCAAGCATTTTCTATCGCATCTGATTTTGACCCTCAGCAGATGCCGAAAGAACAAAACCAGATCACGATGAGAAAAGTTTGCATCGTCATAAAATCCCTTGTTTCGCGTCGTCCACACCACCATTCTAGCTACAGCCAGGATCGCGAGAAACACCACACGCTTCTCACCCTGAAACGGAGGAAGAACGTTGTCCACGACGTAACCAACGTCGAGCAGCACGAGCTGTTTGGGCTCGATGCGGGCCGTCCACTCGCCGACGTGATCCCAAAACGGACGGACTCGCTCGCAGTAGTAGAAGGCGTGCTCAGCCGTTTCTTCCAAGCCACTGCCGCAGCGAGTGCAATCGGGCATGTCTGCCAGGCCCGCCCTGTAGCTCAAGCCGGCAAGGGGTAACGCATTTCGCGCAAGTCGCCAGGTGAGCGAGAACTCGGAGTTGTTCAAGAAGCTCGATCCTGGCGCCCAATTCCAATGAGAGCGAATCTCCTCCGTCGTCCAGCCGTGCCGCTCGCTGAGAGGATCAGAAGCGGAACCCTCCACTAGCTCCCGATATAGTTCTTTTCGAGGCCATGAAAGGTCACTGGACCCAAGAAGGTTACGAAGGGCCGTTCGGCACTCGCGGACAAACAGTGTTTCGCCCAAAGGCCTACGTCGACCTTCAGCCTTTGGGTCTGACTTTAAGCGAGGAAAAGTCCGACTCGCCTTCAGTCTCCACACTGCAGTCCCCGTCAAGACTCTGCCCAAGTATGCAAGTCTTTCAGCAAGCCAGTGGCTCTCCAGATCAGGCATACCTAGACCCCCGTTGCGCGTACGTTGGATACAGACCTGCCTACGGACCATCGGCCTTGCACCTCCCCAGAGCAATCTGGAAAGGGATTGTTGCAGTGCCAACCGACGTGCCTTAGGCAGAGGAAGTACAGCCAATCGGTAAAGAATCAGGGGGAAGACGTACACGGCGCACGCCTCCGCCCTACCCTTTAAGGACAACCTCCTTGAAAGCCAGGTGGCCACCTGAGCATTCACCTTAGCTTGTACTTCCGACCAATTTCGCTCCAGTTGGAGGTCGGGCCCGAACCACACCCCGAGGATGCGGACGGGTCCGTCACTCCAGCGGAAGGGCCCCGGAAGAGTATCGCTACCCCTCCAAGCACCAAGCCGCAAACCTTCGCTTTTGTCAAAGTTGACCTTGGCCCCTGCAATCCGCTCGTACTCGCTAACCGCCTTCTTCACAGCCTTTATATCCAGACGGCGGGATACAAACACTGTGATATCATCAGCGAACGCGGAAACCCTTGCCGCAAGGCTGCTAACAAAAGGTATACCGCGCAGGGCCGGACTTGTCCCCCCATCCCTAAGCCTGCGCAGGAGGGGCTCCAACGCGAGGACATAGAGGAGAGGAGACAACGGGCAGCCCTGCCGCACCGAACGCTCGATCGCGAATACCTCCGAACGCCTTCCGTTCACCTGCACCACTGCCTGTGTCGTCTTCTATCCCCTCTAGGACCTCGCGAATCAAGTGCAGATTGTCCTGGATTGATCTTCCCTTCACAGCAAAGGTCTGTTCAGGGCCGATCAGATCACTGATGACACGCTGTAAACGATTCGCCAAGACCCGGGCCAAAATCTTTAACTCTGTGTTAAGCAGAGTTATGGGCCTGTAATCATCTAAACCCTCCCAAACATGTCTGCCACCTTTCTTCAGCAATGTGATCACGCCCTTGGTAACGCTACCAGGGATGGCTCCCTGGGCGAACCAATGGTTGAACATATCCGTCAGAATAGGCACAAACATGTGCGACATCCTCAAGTACACTTCGTAGGGCAAACCATCCAGTCCCGGCGACTTGTTGAGGCCGACTTGCTTCAACGCGTCACGGACTTCGCATTCAGTAACCACACCCTCGCAGCCAGCCGCTTCAGCCGCCCCAAGGCGGGGGAAGTCGGCAAGATAGCTACGAAACTCCCGGATCGGGAGATCAGTGCAGCGGGCAAAGCGACCCCGAAAGTGCGCCCGAAAGGCATCACGTATCTCACGACTCGAACGCAGCAGTCGCCCGTCCGGGGCCTTGACAGAAGCGATGTACCGATCGGGGAACCTTCGCACTTCTTCTTCACGCGCAGTCGCGTTCGTCTTCACAGCTTCGTTGAGAACTCTCTTTAACCTAGATCTAACTACGTAGCCCTTGTAGCGCTCGCTACTCTCGCGCTCAAGGTCCCCCCTAGCTAGCTCTACGTTTAGGGAGTCCCCCCCAGCCACCGCCCGGGAAAGTCTATCTTCTATAGATTTCGCTTCCTTGGCCCTATCTAAATTGAGCTGTTGACCGTACTTGGTAGCGAAATCTCTAATCCTATGCTTAAGAGATCCCCACCACCTATTCCCGGTAACCGCCCCCACTAACGCCCGCTGAATTAGGGATTCCAGCCAGTCCCGGAAGTCCCGTATCTCCAGTAAGGAGGTATTGAACTTCCAGTAGCCGGCCAGCCTAGGCCTATCAGCTAACCGTAGACTGACGCTAACAAGTTTATGGTCAGTCCACGCTATCAAGTGGAACGTGGGACAACTAACAAAATCGATGTCAGCTCTTCTAACTAACACTCTGTCCAAGTAGGTACCCACTTTGGCAGAGGGCGAGCTTTCTAACCACGTCCACATCTCCCGCCCTGGGTGATCAAAACGAAACCTGTCGACCAGATCATGACGAGTCATGAGGCCGGCAAGGCTGCTATCACACCTTCCCGCACTACTAGCTCCCCGCCCGACCTTATCTATCTTGGGATCAAGGATCGCATTCCAATCACCCATTAATACTAGCCGCTTCGTATCGTCCAGGAACGGCGCCAACCGACGAAAAAAGGAAACCCTCTCCGCAGCGATATTGGGCGCATAAACCGCAACCAGACGAAACTTGAAACTTTTCACGGCAACATCGGCCACAACCAGCCGGCCCCCGTCACCTGCAAAAACAACGTCAACATCAGCATCAAGGCTGCGTCCAACTAGCAAGGAGACCCCAGCGCTGAAGTTGCTGCCGTATGCTGAGAAAACGTTAAAGTCGCTCCTCAGCACCCGACAGTCAGCCTCGCAAGTGAAGTGGGTCTCCTGCACTGCAGCAACATCTACGCAGAGGTTCTTGAGTTCACCAAGCAAGCGCGCACACTTGCTTGAATCCCTCAGTCCCCTCACATTCAAACTGGCAATGTTTAAAGCCATCAATCCGACTTACCTTACTCATCGTCGACTACGGGCCGGAAATCCTTGGGCGTGAGGATGCCGACAGCCTGACGCAGAGAACCGGTACCAAGTTCAGTCGTCACTCGGTTGTCCCTGGTGATTCCGCCGACATCTATCGGAAACTTCAGCTTTAGGGCCCTGTAAAGAGATGGGTGAACCAAAATTGGGACCCTCCCTGCGCAATATGTAATACATTTTTTGAGGGAGGAGTGCTCCAACTCCGCCAGCTTTATGCCCGTATCAGTCTGACAGACCGTACTCAGGTACTTCCATACGCCCTTAGTACGGTAGCCAGCTGACCGGACAAAAGTGGTCACCATGGCTGCACTCCTAAAGTTCGCGGGATTTGAGATTTTCAAGTCATTGATTTTTTCCAGCCTGGCCAACGGCTTTAGTGCCTTCCGGAGCTGGAAGTCCCCAACTGCCTCCAGCTCCGCAGAGCACAAAGCCGCCGCCCGCTGCATTTGTCCAATTGTGAGTTCTTGTGTGTGTTTCCTTTTTTCAGTTTGTGGTTTTGTCTTTGGGGAGATCATCGCTGGGAATAGTTCCTGCGAGGAAAAATCAGTAGGGCTAAGTGAGGGGAGGGATGGAGTTCCTCGCCGAGAAAAACTGACGACAAAAAAAACGAGTCGGTTTTTATTCTCGTCACTCTACCCATAATCCATTTCCTTAGCCTATAAAAATTCCGGTCGGGGGCCTCCTCTCTCTTTTCCTTTAGAATGGGCTGAAGGTGGATTATTGAAACAGCGGTGAGTATTTTTCTTTTCTTTCACCCCGTAATGGCGGTGTTTCTTCCTTCGTATCAGATTACTGCCCTGCACGCCAGACACAAACGAACCCCCTTTTGTCGAGAGTTACCGTTAGTCTCACTTTCATGTCTACAGAAATAAGAAAGAAAGGGATAGAAAAGATAAAGTGTTGCAAATTTTAGTGTAATTTGCAGAAACTTATCTGAGAGAGTGTCGGGGGAAACAATGTTCTTTGAATTTGAGTATTTTTTTTTCTTTTCAGTTTTGTTGAAATGTTCAGTTTTCATTTAATTTTAAGTTATCTTTTTAGCAGAATTCTCGGGTTGAATTTTCTTTCAGTTGTTTAACTTGGTATAATTTCAATTCTCAACTTTCATTTAATTTTACTTTTATTTCTTCAGAAGCTTCATGTCCGTTTAAAATACTGTTCAAGAAACGAGTGACAAAACCTTTCTGCTAGCTATTCTTTCCTGCCTTTATAATCTGGTCTCCAAATTCATACTGAAGGGCCCATAGTAGCTTTCAACAAATTGTGGGAGGTAGCTTTTTGGTGCAGTATTGTCTGGGATTACTTCTCCCTTTTCCAATCTGGCCAAATCAAGTGCTGCATGTAGTCAGTTTGTTTCTTTGTTAGAAATAAATTTTTACAATGTCAACTCATCTAGGGTTATTTTATGAGTAGAGGTTAGGGAATTGCGTTCATCGAACATTTATATTAACAATTTTGTATACTTGTTTCTTAATAATGTTTTTTGTTTGGTTGGTTGCTGTTGTTTTTTGTTGTTTTTTTTGTTTTTTGCACCTAGTCTTATCCAATATGAATAATTGGCAAAAAGATCTATTTGGTCTATTGAAGAGACCTTAAGATGCTCTACTACTCTTGATCAGAGTCTTGGAATAAAATCATCCTAAACAGATTTACATGCTAAAAAATCAATCTATCAACCAGCCCTTACTCTTTTTAAACAAGAGAAGTGGGTGTTGCCCAGGGGAAGGCCCCTTGGAACTAAGCTGATTTTTTAAAATTTTTATGTACTGCCCAATACAAAGGCCAAAAGCATCACCCAAACCAAAAGGTAAAATTTACATCAACACATAAGGTGTATATTTATTTTTAGACTTACTTATTCATATTTTTGGTTACAGACTTTCAATGCTGTCAAGTTTGGTAATACCAAATAATATGTCTTGATTCTAATAATATGTCTTGATCTGCAAAAATAAAATCCTTGTACTTTTTGTTTAGAAGAAAAGTAACTTTTTATTAGAAGTACTTATTTATTGGCAATACAATAGAGAGGCTAGAATAAACTTATAAGTAAGCTTTATTCAACCTTAAATACGTTTTGGAAACACATGGTAAATAATACTCTTACTTACATACCGAACGATAGTTGTCTGTTATGACTATTCCATTATTACAAAGAGGGAATAGGTATCGAATACTTTTCATACAACATTAGTAATTCACATATCAAAACTTTGTTAATCTTCACAACAAAATAAATGATATAAATATGAAAAATAAATCTTAAGCAAGTATAGACATAAAATCATTATATATTAATATTCATGTAAGTAAATGCATCAAATATTTAGAAAAGCATCTTAAGAAACTTAATGAAATATTATCATTACTAATCAACAAAATAGTCAAAATTTGCACATTATGCACTAAACATAGCTTCTTTTGGGATAGATAGATAGATATGAGAAAAGTGATCTCTATTCATCAGGTTGCAGGAAAAAAAATTTGTGAAATTAATCAAGAACTATACATGGTTTTTGCTGATCTAACTAAGGCCTTTGATAACATCAACATCAACTTTGGAAGGTCTTTAAAATACTCAATATCATTGTTTCATTTCATCAGAAGAGAAACAAAAACTGCTGGTTTTTTGGGAGGTGAATTTTCAGACTTTTTCAATGTTTCTAATGGCACAAAATAGGGTTGTGTTATAACCCCAGCTCTTTTAGCTCTTTTTTCCAGTATATTTTTAGCAATCTTGATGCTGGTGCAGAATTTTAATTTTCTTATGGTGGTCTCTATAATCCTCAGTGATTCACATTTAAAATCATCAGGGACCTCTTATTTGTTGATGAAGTTCTTGTTGCTACTTCAATTCAGGGTACACAGGAATGCATAATTTTTTTCTCCTATGCAAGCAAAGATTTTGACCATACCATCAGTATTAAAAAAAATGGAAGCTAACAGCCATCCCCAAGCAAATAGGATGAGTAAAACAGCAATCATTGGTTCACCAGTTTCTAAACACCCCTATTAGCATTAGTGGAAAAAACTCAAAAATGTTACTTTGTTTGCTTGACTTGTTTATATTACTTTTAAAAAATCTTTTGTTGGTATACTATGCTTGACTGGGTCCTTGCATAAATACATTTTTTCTGGTTGCATCATTGACCTCTTTTAAGCATGGTTTAATAGACAATAGAATGATTTCAGGGCATTGTTCTTATATATATATATATATATATATATATAAATCCACTTACCATAATGCACACTAATCTGCAACTTTAATAGAAGAAAATTCAATCTTCTTTGGGTACTATGCAATTGCGACTTTATGTTAAATCAATTTAGGCTTTATAAAAAAAAGACATTACATGGTGTAGTGGTCAATAAGCTCACCATACTGCCCAATGCAAGTGTAGAGAGTTTCTTCATAATTGAAAATCTTACATAAATGGTCTTACATAAATACCATACTGAAATAATATTAATAAATATGAAGAGTATATATATATATTTCAGTTTCTTTGTTTAATAGCATATTAACATTTTTGGGTTATTTAAAGCTAAAGTTACCAATGTAGAAAAACAGTATATATATATATATATATCCAAGACGTATTAAAGACACTTTGATCAGAAAATATTTTTCATTCAACCAATGGATATACTATGCCACTAATATATGTGTATTCATATATATATATATATATATATAATAGAGTTCCCTGGGAGACATTGGCAGTTAAGAAAAAACCTGACAACATGAAAACCACATCCCTATGCAATAGGAGAAACCTAAATAATACCAATGCTCAGAAACTTAAGAAGGCACAAAGTGAACCTAATGCATACCTAAAAGAATAAACGGAAGACCAGATCAATAAGATTAGAGACTTGGTTGAAGAAAGCAATTTTGGATGGCATGGCAGACAGTAAATAAGGTGAGTAGAAAGAAGAGCACCGTGAGAGACAAACTAAAAGCTGCCAGCCAAGAAGAACAACTGCACCTATGGAAATAATATTTAAGAGTCAGCTTGGAAAATCCCATAAAGTTACTGATGAACCTATCACACAAATCATTTGCAATCCACTAGATATCAAACAAGGACAAGTTTACACAAGAAGAACGTGGTACTAAAAAAATTAAAAATAGGAAAGCTGCAGGTCTTGATGAAATACTCCCAGAAGGAAATTTGATGACATACTGCTCCAATACTGCAATGCCGTATACATCCAGAAAATAATAGATAGAGGGACAAAGGGCTGCATCCTCCCTTTCCCCAAGAAAGGTGACCTCAGAATAGCCAAGAACCATCGAGATATAATCCTTACTTTCATAGCAGCCAAGATTTACAATGCTCTGCTACTCAACTGCATAGAATCAGAAATTGAGAAAATTCTTAGGAAGAACCAAAATGGTTTTCAAAGAAATCAATCCACAACATCACAAATTTTCATAATCCATCGAATATTGAAAGGTGTTCATACAGAAAACCTTGAGGTGACACTATTATTTGTTGACTTCTCCAAGGCATTTGACTCCATACACAGAGGGAAGATGGAGCAAATACTTCTGGCCTATGGTCTCTCCAAAGAAACAGTCACAGCTATAATGATGCTATATAAAAACACGAAAGTAAAAGTTTGCTTACTGAATGGAGACACAAACTTCTTTGATATTGTTGCAGGTGTGCTGCAAGGGGATACATTAGCCTAATACCTGTTTATTACCTGCCTAGACTACATACTTTGAAAGCTTGATGGCAATTACACAAGAATGCTGCCAGCTGTATTGAAGAAATCCTGGAGGCAGCATCCCAGAAAGCAGCATATGTACGGACACCTACCACCCGTCTCGAAAACCAACCAAATTAAATGAGTAAGACATGCTAGACACTGCTGGAGAAGTAATAGCAAGCTCATAAGCGATGTACTCCTGTAGAGCCTCTTACATGGACGAACAAGGGTAGGGCGACCAGCTAGAACCACTCTATAACAGCTCTGTACTGATACAGGATATAGCATGGAAGACCTACCAAGAGCAATGGACGATAGGAACGAGTGACAGGAGAGGGTCAGGGAAATCCATGCTAGTGGCACGCCTTTGAAGAAGTCACTGCTCTAACATGCAGAATAAACAACAAGAATAACAACACTTACCGGCTCAGCTGTCAGACAATAAATAAAACGGGCGGTAACTCAATACCGAGCACGTAACAACTTTTATTTCCAAAAATTGTTAGGGGAGCATGAAGTCCCAAAAGTTTTGAGGGTGGGGAGACTATAATATCTAGGGAGCTAGCCACATTCACCGACCCAGACACACAATACAAAAAAAGACAGCCATACATCAACAGGCGCGCAACAATCACCGAGCGGACGAAGGTGGTCACCATGGGTGCACCTCTGAAATTATACGGATTTGAAACCTTTTTTTGTTCGCTTCAAGTTCTAGCTATGGCTTTAGTATCTTCCAGGGCTGAAAATCTGAGATAGACTCCAGGACCGTAGAACACAGAGCCACTGCTGCTTGAATGGAGTCTTTATTTTCAACCAGCGAGACCGATTTGGTTCTGCGCCAACTTTTAGAGTCTGTAGATGGGATTCGTGGGTCTCTGCCCTTTGATTGAGTCCGTGTTACTATCTGCGAGAGACGGAATAGTTCTGGTGGAAAGAGAGAAGGGAGAGTGAGTGAGGGTAAGGGTGCACTCGAAGTGTGAAGATGGCTGATTTGAGGAGCTTGTGAATGAGTTTCTTGTTGGATGGGGAGTTGTTGGGATTGATTTTGAGCGAGATATTATTGAGATTCTCCTTGAATGGGGGGTAGTTGGGATTCTTCTTGAGTGGGTTTTTTTGGGGGATTCTTCTAGCTGGGCTTGTTGGTGCTGGAGTGGTTTTTGTTCTGGAGAGGCAGAGTTTTTTGGCCCACTGTCCCTTCTTTTTAAATTTTGAGTTACATCCATAGGGATGTGCTTGCAGGTCTGGGTCTTTTTAGGCCTGGGGGAAATACTGGTGTGGGAGTCTTTTGCATTGCTTGTGGAAGTGGTGATGGAGGGGTCTTTTGGATCACTGTTGAAGGAGATAGTTTGGTTCTATTTTTGGTCACCGGAGCAGGTTCCTTGAGTACCGGTGTACTTGGTTTCGGATCGCTCAGTGTCCTCGGCTTTTTTGGGAGTGTCGCTTTTTCTTCTCCGAGTCACCTGAGTCCACCCGTCTTCCGTACTTGGCGGGTTTTCCGCCTCTGAGGTCTCTTTAGTGGCGTCGACTTCCAGTGGTTTAGGCAGCTGTGTAGTCTCCGCCTTCTTTGGGGCTTTCTAAGAAAGCAGATTTTTGCAATGTGGCCGACCTGCTTACAGTTCCAGTAGTGCGACTGCCGGCCTTCTACCACCACCATCATTTCTCTATCTTTAAGATAGATAGTATCAGGGATGGCTTGAAAGCCTGCCTGTCAAGGCAGACCCGGAACACGTAGTCTCCATGAGCCGTCCCAACGTCGGCTCGCAATTGCGATATGTTTTCGACGCGGCCGTACGCACTGAGGAAAGAGACCACAATTTCTCTTATAATGGTTGCTGGGACATTACAGACGGTCACACGGATCCTACGCTTTCCTGTGTTTTCTGGTTGTAACCGGAAAAACTTTGTATAGATATAAATCTCTGCCAGCTTCGCCGCTTGTTCCTTCGTTGGTAGCAGCACATCGCACGTTGCAAAACTCCTTCTGCAAAAGTATTGTCCTGGGATGCCTGCTATGCGAAGGAGCTCCTCAAAAGAATCCTTCTTAAGCCCCATAAATCTCCTGTTTTTTATGTTAAAGACTACCAGTGAGACAATCCAGGACTCCAGTACGTTGGCAACCTCAGGGATGGGCAAGATGACGTTGTCCTGAAAGTAAGGGGCATACTTGCCCACCTTGTCCCTTTCGTAATCCTCTGGGGTCTTTTGGTTGACTTTCTAGGAGGCAGGCGTTACCGTGGGGCTTGGAGTTTATATTGACCTTTGTCCTGGTTGAATTGGACTGGCGAAGGGAGCAGTTTCATTGGTTCCTTTGGGCAAAGAGACCGGAAGAGATAGCAACTCAGTGTTTGCTGCTCGTTCTTCCGGCATGGTTGGGAAGGCTTTTAAAGTTGGTTGAGAAGCTGTTACATCTGCTTCCTTTTGACGACTCTCCAGAGGTCCTGGAGAGTGTCCAAAAAGTTCTTGGGAAACCTTTGGGGAACCCATTGGGAATGATTCCTCTATGGTTGCAGGAGACAACCAGGAAGAGCAGCGTAGTTTGGTGTGGTCAGGTGAAATTAACTAAGTGAAAAAAGAATTAAAAAAGACTAACTAAAACAGGATTATGAAAAAAGGTTAATGAGGAGGACTAATGAGCAAGCTGCGAAGTTATTTCTTTTTAGAAATAAATACACATTCGCAGCCATCATTTGCTAATGAAGTCTGACAACTGGACCTAGTGAGAGGGAAGTGGGGAGCAGCTTGCGTCCAGCTGTTAGCCCCCACCCCAAAGGTGGCATTAATCCACAAGAAAAATTCTGCGCGCTTAAAAAGTGTTCGAAAACACAGGTCGTAACTCAATATTGAGCCCGTAACACCTGTAACATGACTGAAGCAAGCCTGTGTATATATACACTAATATACCCACTTGTTACGTGTGTAGAGGTTAATATGGAATGAAGACAATACTGAGCTAGGGAGAACAGCGACTATCTCTATTGAGTCGTCATACAGGAAGTGGAGTTCCTCGTATGAGGAGTTACCCAGACCAGGGGTCGTGATCTGGAAGGGGACGGGGGTGTATTTATTGCTTATACATTTAACATCTCCCTCCTTATGGGGGAAAGGGAGACTTTTTAAGATTTTTATCATTACTTTTCTTTTTGTGTGTGTGTGTGGCGTGGTAGGGGAAGGGAGAGGATGTATCCTTGGTTGAAAAAAATGGGATGGTTATCTTCAGTCATCATATCTAGCAGGCTTTTTTGACTCGGTCTAATCTTGTTTGTACTGATCCTTCATTTGGCTGTTGGTTTACTGCTTCCTTCTTATTCTCTCTGCTTATTTCTTTGTCTGAGCTGACACTTTCTGCTTCTGTATCTGTCCATTTTCATTCTCAACTTCGTACGATCAGCCAGTTAGTTTTTTTCTTATTGTGGCTTCCTCCCACTCTCTTGCGTGAGGTCTTAGAGGCTGGACCCAAACATTGCTGCCAATGTGAAGTTGGCTCATTTCTTATCCTATGCCCCGTTGCTTTAGTTTCCAGTCTTCTTTATTTTGTGCTTCATCATATGAGTATGGATAGCTGGGTTTTAGCAAGGTCTCTATAGTTGGTACCATTGACTTTGTGCGTCGGCCTAAAAGCCTTTGTGCTGGGCTAGTGTTGAGACCTTCAGTTGGTGTATTGCGAAGGTTCAGTGGCCCCAGCAGTAGATCCTCTCCTGAGGCCTTGCATTTCTGCATTTGATGCTTCATTATCTTGACAGCCGCCTCTACAGCACCATTTGCTTGACTGTTGCCTGGGGATATCGTTTCATGTGTGAACGCCCAATCTCTTAAGAACTTTCTGAATACATTAGATGAGAACTGGGGTCCGTTGTCTGAGACGAGAGTGTCTAGTATCCCATATCTGGTGAAATGGCCTCATAGACGGCTGATCACTGCATCTGAAGTTGAGTTGTTCAGCTTGTCTACCTAAAAAAATTGTGCTGATCCACTGTGACTAGATATTTACTTCGACCCCATGAGAAAATGTCGGCAATGACTCGTTGCCAGGTTTTTTTTGGTACTTCTGTGATTATGAAAGGCTCTGTTGGTTGACGATCTGCATATGTTGCACTGGTGGCGAAGGCTTGTACATACTGCCGTATTTCAGCAGACATGCCTGGCCAGAATATCAGGTCCCTCATTCTTCTGAGGCAGGAGTTTATGCCTAGGTGACCAACGTGAGATTTTTGTTTCATTTCTGATCTCATGGCGAGGAGGATGACAATTCTCTGTCCTCTTAGTATCAGTCTATCTTGTGCTGTCAACTCGTCCCTGTAGTCAAAGAACGTTTTTAATGAATCTGACAATAGTCTTTTGTCTCTGGGCCAGCCTGTAGCAATAACCTCGTCTAGTATTTTCATGATGGGGTCCTCCAGTGTCTTGGATCTGATCTCTGAGATCCTGCGGTCTTTGATGGGGTGCATCGTCAAGTTGTTCACTATCATGAGCTCTTCTGCTTCTGGTTTGTCTGTGGGTGCTCGTGAGAGTGCATCTGCTCGTGGAATTTCTTTTCCTGGCTTGTATTTTATTGAGAAATCGTATTGCTGAGCACATAGTAGCAAATTTTGAAACCATTTAGGTGCCTTTGCTAGTGGCTTCTGGCAGATTGATACAAGTGGCTTGTGGTCTGTGAAAACATTTACTTTCTTTCCATGTGTGTAATGGTTAAATTTTTCCAGACCATACACCACTGCAGGCGTCTCTTTCTCAATTTGGTCATATCTCTTTTCAGAGTCAGATAGGAAACGGCTTGCGTAGGCAACTGGTCGCTCTTCTTGGATCAGGGCTGCTCCCAAGCCAAACTCACACGCATCATTTTCAAGTGTGAGTTCTTTAAGCGGGTCGTAGTAGGAGAGCACCGGCGTTCTACTTATCAAATCTTTGGCCATATTGAAGGCCGGTTGCTGTGATTCCGACCATCTCCACGTGACATCTTTTTTTTGTTAAGTCCTGGAGGGGCTTTAGGACTGCCGTAATGTTTGAGATAAACTTCCCAACATAATTGATCATGCCGAGAAATCTGTGCAGGTCTAAAATAGTCTATGGGGCTGGCATGTCAGTGATAGCCCGGAGTTTCTTTGGGTCGACCACTATACCCTCCTTGGTGATGGCATCTACGCCTATCTCCAACTTCTCAGGGTTTAGTTTTACCCCTATTGTCTGGCATTTCTGGAGTAGGTTATGAAGCCGCCTGTCATATTCCTCCCGGTTTGTTCCATAAACCACCAGGTCATCGGCAATGATGATGATGCCTTTCATGTCCTGGAATTGCTCTACCAGCTTCCTTTGGAATATTTCGGCTGCAGAGTTTAGACTAAAAGGTAGTCGACGCCAGCGGTATCGACCAAAACATGTTTGGAATGTGGTCAGGTTGCTAGATGCTTTATCAAGTTCGACATGCCAATATCCTGATGATAGGTCTGCCTTGGTGAATATCTTTGCACCTCCCATATCATGGAGGACATCCTCGAGAATAGGCTTGATGTAGTGCTCTCGCATGAGTGCTTTGTTGAATTCATGGGGGTCCAGGCATATTCTTAAGGCTTCTTTCTTGTGAGGACGAGTTGGCAAACCCATGGAGTGGGTTTTTTGACTGGCTCAATGACTCCCAATCTAGTCAGTCTGTTTAATTCCTCTTTGAGCTCAAGTCGTACCGCCACAGGTATCCTCCTATTTATCATTACAGCTGGAACAGCATCTGGCTTAAGTTGCAGGGTGGTAACACTTGGTAGCTTTCCGAGTTGCCTGTCAAACACTTCTCTGTAGTTCTTCTCTATGTTAACTGCTGCGACGCGGTGGAAATTTTGCTGTTTTATCTCCACTAGGCCCATTTGCGTACTTGTTCGCAGGCCCAGTAGGGGTTGACAGTCGTCTTCGTCTTTGAATACGACAAACTCCACTGAGTATGTTTTGCGCGTCATAGGCTTTTAACGTTTTTACGGCATATTGCTAATGGTTTCATTCGGGATTTGTTCCACATCGTCAGGACTCCCTTGTATGGTTTTATTTCATTAGCAACCTTTGCAGGTAGTGTGTTGATGGTTGCTCCCGTGTCGATCTGGAAGATAATTTCTTGCTTGTCGAGGAGCATGAGACACTAGGCGTCCTTTCTCTGCTTCTTCTTGGACTTCACTGCATTCACCCAGTGGGCATATTCATCTTCATCATCATCTGATGATGTGTCAAGGTGATGCACGCGTGGCCGAGGAACATTGCACTTGCTTCTCTTTGAGATGTTGCTCCTCTGTTTAGGAGCTCTTCTGTCTTTGTTGGGGCACTTTGACTCAAAATGGTCCTTCTGATTGCATCCGTTGCACAGTTTACCATAGGCTGGACATCTGCTGCGTTTTGGTGCATGTAAATAGCCACAGAATAGGTATTCTTTTTGTCGGACTGGTTCCTTAGCTCTGTTGGTTTTGTATACTTTCATTACCTGAGCATCCTCTGTTCCCAAGCTTTGACTGTAAATAGAGGCCTTTTCAGCTGCCCTGTAAATATCTACACTCTTCTGCAGGATGAGGTTCCGGAGTTTCAGGTCTTGTTTTGTACTTTGATTGCGGATGCTTTTGCCGCGACCTGCCCACAAACGTAAACAGATCGGATTACTCGCTCGCCTTAGAAAAATTACATCCTGGTACGACCGGAAATGACAAGACCCTTTTTACGACCTTGACCTCTCGTTACAGCCGAAAAAAGGATAAATTAAAATTAACAATATTTACGAAACACTTCTGCCAGAAATAACTTTATAAAAATGGAATTAATTGTCTTCGCTAGCCTATAACAGGCTAAAGAAGTACTTTATTTCTACACCCATTTTTTATAAAAGTATTTTCTATTCATACGGCAGAGGCAGAGTGTCATAGCACCTTAATGTCAATGAGCCCTTTTCTACTTTCGGTGGCACATTCTTTGCGGAGCTCATACGAGGTCGAATCCTACGTTATTGTGGTTGCATTCACCTCACCCTCTTTTTTTTTCTACAAATTTTCGCATTGATATGTACAAAAGGCTCCGCTCGTCCGTTCGGCTGCGCAGCGCAAAAGGCACGGGTTAGCCTTTAGCTACCTCTTCGCTACTTGCGCAGCGCTAAGATAACGCCAATCTTAGCCGCGGCCTCCTGGCCTATTCGCTCGACAGTGCAGAGCTTTGGCGCGCAAAGCCTTAGCTACCGTCTCGATACGTCCGCACAGCTTTGGCACGGTAAAGCCATAACTACCGCTCGATACGTCCGCAAGGCTTTGGTACGACAAAGCTATAGCTACTATCTCAATACGCCCGCTCAGTTTTGACACGGCAAAGCAATAACCATCGTCTCCAAGACGTCCGCACAGCTAGGGGCACGACAAAGCCCTACCTTTACCAGTTCGCTCCCTCGACCTCGTAGATGCTAAGACCTGGCAAACCTTAGCCACCATATCCCCGTCCGTTCACTCGGTCCGCAGTACTAAGACGCAATTAAGTCTTAGCAGCCACGCTTGCTCAACTGTACGCTACCAAGCTGTCAACACCGATTTCGACCACGACGCTCCTGCAATGCAGCATCCAGTCCACGTATGACACGCCGTACAGACTACCCTGCATTGCAGCACCTAGCCTACGTACGACTCACTGTGCGGGCTAGCAACTACTTCGACACACCTCAGGTTGACCCAACGTACTATCAAAACCGGGACGTCGATTTACCGATCACGACCGACCTCAGCTTTCCGCAACGATCATCCAGCTGCATTCTACAACTCGACTGATCTAAGCTTCCCGCAACGATCATCCAGCCACATCTACCACTCAATCATACCAGCTATCGACATCGCCCATCTAGCTGGAGACCAAATACTACTACCACGAAATTTACACACACGTCTGTAATTTTGACATCCTTGTTGTATTTGTTACCTCGCCTTTGTTTCCTTCATTGTCTTTGGTTGTCAATACTCGCACGCTTTAACTAAAAAACATTTGCGGGGTCGACGCGCTTATCGGGTCCGCAACACCTTCCACAAGTTGGTCCCTCAGCATTGAGTCGTTGCATTTAGAGCAAAAATTGCAAGCCCTTGATAGGACTCTTAAATCATTAAATCCTGTTTCCTCTGACGGAAAGCAAATCTCTCGTACGTTTCATTGACGATTCCGACAGCGTATTCACTTAGGGCCAGCAGTATATCTTGTACAGTTCGGTCTGAATCTGGGTTGTTAAACTGTATACCTTGGAATATCCTCATGGCGTCGTCGCCTAAATAGTTCTCAAGTATGGCAACTAGAATCTCCCTAGGTTTGCAGTCTTTTTAGAAATAAATACACATTCGCAGCCATCAGTTGCTATTGAAGTCTGACAACTGGACCTAGTGTAAGGGAAGTGGGGAGCAGCTTGCGTCCAGCTGTTAGCCCCCACTCCAAAGGTGGCATTAATCCACAAGAAAAATTCTGCGCGCTTAAAAAGTGTTCGAAAACACAGGTCATAACACCTGTAACATGACTGAAGCAAGCCTGTGTATATATACACTAATATACCCACTTGTTACGTGTGTAGAGGTTAATATGGAATGAAGACAATACTGAGCTAGGGAGAACAGCGACTATCTTTATTGAGTCGTCATACAGGAAGTGGAGTTCCTCGTATGAGGAGTTACCCAGACCAGGGGTCGTGATCTGGAAGGGGACGGGGGTGTATGTATTGCTTATACACTTAACACCACTCACTGAGCCATCAACCAATCACAGTCCAAAGAATGGACACTACCCACTTTCGAATAATGCAATGTCCTAATGTCTATATAATCTCACTTCAACTCGTAACTCATTTACATATGTGAACACTGGATCATAGGTACTGAACCTTATGATAGAATTCCAACAGCCATGATGATGATGATAATGATATATATGTAAATATATAAATAAATGTATATATATAATACTGAGATTTAAAACTCAGATATCATCTTTCTACTATTTTGATTTGTGAGCCTTAAAATTTTAATATTAACTTCATATTTCTCTACCTAAGGAGTATGGAGCACTTTCTTAGTTTTTACTGAGGTATTACCACATTACCTTATTTATAACTTTTTATAGCACACACACACATACACACACTAAGCCTCGCCCAGATTTCCAGCCCAGTAGAATATGCTGACTGCAGAGAGCTGAGACCCACCCACTCCAATGAGTGCCCTGGGTATGTCATTAAACCATCTGATAGTAAGCTTCCAGTTCTGGAGCTTTGGGGAATGTGGAATATTCCTTTACTGCCATTACTCCCAGGTCCACTCTTACCCTGAGTGGTAGTACCTTTTAGGGTCCCATCTATGGGTCAAATAGAAATATTTAATCATTTACAATATTTGAAACTATTTAACTGTGCACAAACAAATGAGCTATGGTTCATTTAAAAATAAGGTTACCAATAAACTATTCACTTACAAATCACATGCCTATATAAACAGGATTTGGCATTAAATAACCCACAACATTTGATATGCCCTAAAACACAACCAAGCAACCATCCCTCAGATAGTACAGATTTGTTGCTAACCTCTCACCTTTGTATGGGCCTCAGCTGCACAGAAATTAAGACAAATCTTAATTAGTTTTTCTAGTTTTATACTAAAAGGTTGTGTGTTACCATAATGAAAATGTTCAGCTCTTCTTTCTGGGTGGGTCTAAGAACTTTTGGAACAACCTTCATATATATATATATTTATATTTGGTTAAAATGTATCAACAAAGATGGCAGTCATCAAAAGGTATACCAAGAATAAAGTGTGATAATCAAAATGTACATCAAGAATAAAATTCATAAAAGCTGAACTTTCATTTGGTTTTTCCTAAATTATTCAATCATTTGTAGATAAGTTATTAAATTTTGAAATTGTTGTAGATTTTGTCCAGAAGCAAAATGATGCTTCCTAGAATGAGCTGAAAACAAATTGAACAAATTGATATTTAAGTGTAGACATAATGATTCAAGATAGATAATCATTACTGCTATGGACTGAAAATTCTATCCTATAAACATGATCATCCTGACATAATGGCTTCAAACAGTAAATGTTACTATAAAAGATAAATCCATGTAAAAGAAAAGATTTACCAAATATATTTTTATTTTCATGAGGTTAATATTTTTCTTACAGACAGGAATGTTCTCTGAAAATCTTTCACATAGTTTTATAAAGAAAAATTTTCAATTCACTGAGTGAAACTAAACGAATTTATTGATTTAATCATTTTGTCCTTTGTTGAGATTCTTGTAAAACTTGGCATTAAAAGAATAATAATAAGAAAATGAAACTTTGTAATAATTGGCATAAGGAAATCCTTTTGTCAATCCCTAGTTGAAGTACCCATTTATATGGGTTTGGTTTCTTTAATAACATTGAAGTTTAAACTTGCTTACTATGATGTCACAATCTAGCACATCAGCCACTACACTACAGGGACTCCAACCAAAGAGGTCAAGGCTTTTGATAGCAGCTAATTATTTCATAATCCTTGTTATCAATCAAAAATTTACACTCACCAGTTGCAATAGAAGATGAATCCACATAAGAAAAAAAAAAAGAAATCTATCAATTGTATTTTTTATAAGTTGGTTTGGTTTCTTTGTTTAATGGCAAATCAACCTTCATGGGTTATTCAACACCAAAGCCATCCTTGTAGAAGAACAGCAGTGATACTATTCAACCTATAGCTGAAAGGATAAGGGGATTCAATACCTTTCCCAAGTGTATTAGAGCAAAACTGAATGTAATAGTGTGACTGGAGTTCAAACTCACTCTCACTTAATTAGAGACTGCAGTTCAGCACTTTAGCCATTTCACCACTAGACATAATATTTTATGAAGTTAATATTCTAGGAAAAATTTTTGTAGAGAGTGACACTAAAGAGATTCATTCATTTAACCATTTTCATTTCAGTCATTTTTTTTTATTTATATATTTTTTTATTAGTTTATATATTGCAGCATAATAGTTTCCAACTCAGTTTAAATTTGTAAAGCATAAGTTCCTAAATTAGATAATGTTGCATGTTCATCTGTTTGGCTTTCAAATCATACACGAAGTGAAGTAATGCACAAAATGTCAGCACACCAACAACCACAATACTACCAACCACAGCAAGTAGCAATTATAGCTTAAACTACTTTGGTCATGTGATTCACATGTCACAAACTAGCACATACCAAAATAATGCAGCCTAGCATATCAAAACCTTCTTCTGAGTGCAATAAGCATGCCCACCAGATTTGTTAGGTCTACATCAAACCATAAACATATCTACACACAACAAACAGGATTAGTGATATACATATATATATATATATATAATCAACAAAACACATAAAGTATTATTTAATATTTTATTATTGAGAGGTGTGTATGACGAAAATTTCAGCAGTAATTAGTTTGCATGAAAAAAATGAATTCTTAACAAAAAGCAAATTTAGGTAAAAAGAAAAAATATATATTATTTTCTTAATGAAATTATTAGTAGTTAACAGAATCCAAATTTCTTTCAGAGTTATTTCCTTTATCTGTTTCCCTCTTCAGTCAGCAGTTTTCAGGAAAAAGTTCTTTCGATTTTTTATTGCAAACCAGATGAATTTCTCCATGATTCAATGTGAAAAAGTCTTGAGGAGAAAGATTCAATTTCTCCATTTCTTTTCTTAATTTTTCCTTCGGTTCCAAATAGTGCTGGCAAATATTCAAGATAAAGAACAATGAAAAATGTTAAAATCAAGTCCCAAGTAAAATAAAACACAAGGAACATCACCATATAAAAAAATCAACAAAATTAATATCATTATCTTTATTTTTAACACAACAAATTAGAAATATTACAATAGAATTTGCAGCTAGTAATAATAATCAGCTTAAATTTACAGAAATGATTTTAATTAGTTCATTTGTAAAATTGAATAAGAAATTAACCAGAAGTTTCTGAAATTTCAGAGTTGCATTATATAGAAAATATTATATTCATATCACATAATTTTTAGTTGAAGCTTTGCTAATCATTATTATTAATAATTTCGACAATTATATTCTTTCATCTTTCTAATTCTACTTGCATTGTTTTTTTCATTACAACTCACTCAGCGCATTATTTCTATATTATATTACACAGAAAATATTATTTTTAGGAAACTTTACTTTGATCTTCTAAAATTTACATAATGAAAAATAATTTTGAGAATTTAATAAAGAAATCTTGAAGATATTTGGACATTTACAGAGTGTCACTGCATTCCACCATCTTTATTTATATCAATATGATATCTGGTTATGGAAATTTGATGTATGCATGTTTGCTTTCAGATTTACGAATTAAAAAATAAATTAAATGTTGATACAATTCCAATATTGCTGTAGTTATATCAGAGATCAAAAAGTCATGGTGGAGAAGTTGGCAGGGGGTACTAGCATTTGAAAAATAATGCACACCAAATTTTAATGTTAAAGATAAGTACATAGAGCAGTATTAATATATGAATATTTTTGATAAAATTCAGATTTTGAATATTCAAAGACTTGATTTCAGAAACCATGCCAAGAATTTTGTTTTTTTATAATTCCAGTGAAGATACAAAGGCAAGTCAAAAGTTTTTCAGTATTTTAGTACATGCTAGTTTGCAGCACACATATCACATGATTGAAATACATTCAAGCCATGAAAAGTACCCACTGTAGTTGGTAGTATCATGGCAGTGTGCATTGCTTCACTCTAAATGTGATTTGAATGCCACACAGATGAACATGCAGCATAGTCTAATTTGGAAACTTATTCTTTATGAGTTCAAACTAGGCTATGAAATCCAAGAAGCAACCAAAAACATTTGTGGTATAAAAGGTGAAGGTAAAGTTCCTCACAGTACCAGATGATTCAAGAAATTTTGCTTGGATTGCAAAAAACCTCAACAATTAGGCAAGGTCAGACAATGGGAGGTGACTTTTGGTTTTCTGTTAAGATTTTGCAATTTGAAAAAATGTCAAAATTAATCAAGTATACCTCATGTGTTAATTTGAATGTACCCCAGT
Source organism: Sepioteuthis lessoniana (assembly GCA_963585895.1). Lineage (NCBI taxonomy): Eukaryota > Metazoa > Mollusca > Cephalopoda > Myopsida > Loliginidae > Sepioteuthis > Sepioteuthis lessoniana. Next base: position 20,343,521 of record OY757942.1, read on the forward strand.
GGATTCCAATGGATTTCTCTGATCGTACATCCAAATGGATCTGAACAGATTCTTCTGGTTCAACATGTTGAGGACGCATGAACCACCTAAACAAAAATAAGGGAGACATATGAAATAATGAAGACACAAAATAAAGATCAAGCATGAAATAAAGGAGGCACACAAAATAAAGGACACATGAAATAAAGGAGACACATGAAATAAAAAAGACATACATTTCAAATTTTGAAGATCTAACTTTGAGGGAAAAATTATGAAGTAACAATTTTATAAAATGGAAATTCAAACATAATAGAATGGACTCTGAGTGACCATTGATCTCAAAAATGAATTCCATAAATAAATGATTTCATAACTATAAAACAAGGGTTGGCCTATACACAAATAATAATCCTATAAAATTGAAATTCAAACATAATGGGAAAGATGAGAATCAAACCGACGACTTCAAAACTACATTCCATGAATTAACTATTTTATGAGCATAAATCAAAGGTTGACCATAATTGAAATACAAAGCTAACTTTACTCATGTATGGGCCAATTTTTCAAAACTTAATAATTAGCAAAAAAATTTGGCATTGCCCCCAATACATGAAAAATAATGTTATAATGTTGAAATTTTGTAACTCAAACACAATGGGAAGGACTATAAACAGCCATTGGCTTCAAAAATGAATTCCATAAATTATTGATCTCATATCTATAAACTGACAGTTGATCTATATGAGTAATTATTTTGTAAGGTTGAAATACAAAATGTTTTCAATTCTGCAGAGGAAAAACATATTTACTATGAATGTTTGAATTCAAATTTCCTTTGAATAAAGCTTTAAGTATGGTTCAGCTGAAATACTAAACAACAATAACAGAGAAAGAAGAAGATTAAAATGGACAAACACTCATTGCTTGCTTTCTTTCCTTCCTTCCTTCCTTCCTTTCTTTTTTTCTTCTCTTTTCTTCTACTTCTTTCATTCCTCTCTTTTTTCTTTCCTTCTTTCAATTCTTCAATGTGGTTCCTTGAAACTTGATCAGTCCTCATAAAAGAATACCACATTGACTTATGTAACTATTTCTGCTACCCACAATTCTTTGCTTTCTTTTCATCAATGAAACTCTTCCTACTTCACTTTGTAATGATTAGCACTTACCAGATGAAAAAAGGCTGTGCTGCTTTTATATGTTAATTGTGTTAGCAGTCATTTGAAATGTAATTTTCATACCTGCACATGTTTCAGTTTGTAATATTGCCATAACTCATACATATTCATAAGTTTGTGTGTACATAAGCAATAGGCAGTAATGTTGAGAGCAGAACCATGAAAAGTAAACCAGAATAAGAGTGGCATTCAGCTAGAGCAAATAGAAGAGACCTTTTTGAGAGAGAGAGAGAGTAAGGAAATAAATATCGTTAAAGGAACCAGATTTTGTTTCTGAAGAAAGAATGTGAATTCTATCTGGATTTATTGGTTAAAGGTCACAAGAAAAAAGTCTTATAGTATTATTATGCAATTATTTGACTTGGTAACAAACATAAGACTTTTGCTATTCAATATGGAAATAAAGTTTTCATTGACTCCTCCTTAACGTTCATTGCTGTTCATGACATACTGACTCAGTTTCCTGATTGGTAGAATGATGAATGACTTTTATCTTTCTTTCATTCAAAAATGATGCATTCACAGAAGTCACTTACCATTTTAAAAATTGAACAACTTTTGAAAAAAAATTATGAGATATAATATCCCTTACAAAAATAGATTATAAAAAAGAATGATAAAAAAAATGATCAGTAACTTTTACACTACTCTCTCTCTCTCTCTCTCTATATATATATATATATATATAATATTGATAATATAGTCTGCTATATTTATAAATAGTGCTCAATATCATTGATAGAGCATATATATTTAATTGGTCTGATGAATGCATAGTTAAGAAACTGACAATTACCAAGTACCACTGAATATATCTATACTAACCTAAGTTATATATATATATATATATATGTGTGTGAAATATTAAAAATAAAGCATCTTAAATTAATCTATTCTCAAAGAAAAAGAAACATTTCTTTTCATTTTTCACAAAAAATTGTTCAATCCAAAAACATTTCAGGGAGAGTCCATACAGTGTAATGCCTAAAGTGTTGGACTGCAACCTAAAAGTAAGCAAGTTCAAACTCCAATTGCGCTGTTAAATTCACTTTCAGACTAATGCTCTTGGAAAAAGTATGAACCCTCTTATTCCACCAACTATGGTTTAGATAGTATTACTGTTTTTCTTCAGCAATGATAGTTTTCACATTAAATAACCCACAAAGGTTGATATGCCATTAAACAAAGAAACAGAACCAAAGTCTTTTCATAAAATGAACATTAAATACAGTCCCACAACAATCACACTTTTAACATGTTACAAAAAAGACAAAATTCAACGTTGACCTTTTTTACAAAGTTATGTAACATTGTGTGTGTGTGTATGTGTCTGAGTGAGTATAAAAGCTTTAAGATTTACCTTGGTTGATAGGCACCAATTGGAATTCCTGCTAGAGAAAAAGGTCCATAGCGATGTCCAATCTGTTTAAATGCTTCACAGTAGCCAGTATCACCAGCAAAGTAGAACCTCTGTGTTGGTCCAATCACACACCAACTACTCCACAAGGACTAAAAAAAAATTATTTTACAGTAGGAATGCACTGGAAAGGCCATTTTACAAGAGGAATGCATTGGAAAGGTCGTTTTACAAGAGGAACGCATTTGAAAGGGCATTTTTACTATGTATTTGAAAGAGTACTGTAGGAATACATTAGAAGGAACATTTACAATAGAAATGCATTGGAAAGTATATTTTACCATAAGAATACTTTGGAAAAAGCATTTTAACATGTTACAACACACTTGGTGATTTCAATAGCAAAAAAGCTTAATATGTAAACTTGATTTTTCCCACTAAAGTCCTCAAGTATGTTTAAAGATAGCACTTTTTGAAAGACCCCCCCCCACACACACACATTTATGAATTTGTATTTGCAAATATCTATACATACATACACATTTAATTTTTTTTAAATAACATTGTCTACAACCCTTTAAACTGTTTGCTTCAGCTTAAGCCATGGGCTGTGCCACGCAACTCTTACCTGATTCACATCCAAAATGCCTGTTCTTGAGCTCCAATGTTGACAGGGTGTACAAGCGACCGTTATTTCCGGATGATCATGGAGTGTCTCCTCTTGCCACCAGGTCATCTCTGTGACATTCAAACAGCCAGAATTTTCCATCCAACGTTTATTACCCTCTGGAACAAACCACTGAAGCTGTGGTCCAAATTTCTCTTTCAATTCCACAATAGAATTATAGTCCATGTGATCATAATGATTGTGACTGATAACCACAATGTCTATGTGAGGTAAATCCACCACCTGACATGGAGCATCTCTGTAACGTTTTGGACCAACACACTGTAATGGTGCACACCTTTTGCTAAAGATAGGGTCAGTGAGGATCGTCACACCATCAAATTGTACCAACATGGTTGCATGTCCAAGCCAAACCACTCGTGTGCCATTGATAGGGGATGATTGAAATTCATTGAAGTCTGGATGGTAGAGTGGAAGGGTCACATTAAGTTCCTGATAAAACAAACAGTCAATATTTAACATCTACATAACTATGTTGTTTGTAATGTTTTCTATGTAAAAACAAAATATGAAAAAAAAAAAAAAGATATTCAGAGGTTGAATTTATCTATTTATATATGAATAATATGCAAACATTTCATTTTTTTTCAAACCATCTTCAGGGTGATGTTAATATGTGAAGTTATGTCTTATCCAAAAATTATATTTGAATGAGAAAATGAAACAAATATAATTTTTGGATGAGACATAACATATCAACATCAAAAAAGTCAAAACATTAGATATTGGCATATTATTCATATATAAATAAATACAAACTCTGAATATGTTTTTTATATTGTATATTTACATACAGTTGGATTTATTTCTATTTTTCTTTGATGTTTTTTAAACAACTATAAACATGCTGAGTTGACAGTTACAAGTTAGCATAACACAAAATATATATCCCATTAGTATAATGTTTAGAGTTTTTGTCAATAGCCCAGAAGATCAGGGTTTAATCCCAGGTTGAAAGACTCAAAAAATGGTACTTGATGCCTCCTTGCTTAATACTCAGCACACATCCTCTCGAATTTGACTAATTTTTAAACAGATCTATTTGACACATAGACGGGACCTTAAAAGGTATTTCCAGACAGGGTCAGGGTAGAGTGAGGAGTCATGGCAAAGAACGGGTACTCCATAATTCACAGATTTCTAGAAGTGGAGCCTCACTATCAGATGCAGTTTAGTGCAATACAAAGACACTCTATTTTTGTGGGGTATCTTACTCCTCAGCAGATGATATAATCAGCATATTCTAATCCTCACCAAAGGGTCAACCAAGCAAGCAGAGTGAACAGTTTGGATTTAGTTAAAAGTTTAGTTTTATGGCATATGAACCATTGTTGGTAATATAATACCAAATCCTCTTTATACATATATATTGGATATATTTGATTTGTAAACACATTTTGTAGATAACATTTTTAAGTGAGCCTGAGCTCTTTCTTTGCACACAGTTAAATGGTTTCAAGTATTGCTATATAAAAGTCACAATTTAACATCAGTCATTTGTTTGCACACATAATTTGTAGGTAATTTCATTTTTAAACAAGTTAGAACTATTTGGGGTTTATGTTGGTTTGATTTTATGACATATCAACCACTGTAGGTTATTTAATGCTAAGCCCTCTTTATATATGTATATATATATATATATATATATATATATATATATATATATATACATATATATATATATATAACTATACACATATTAAATTCATATGATTTGTAAACACATTTTGTTCATAATATTTTCATCAAGCCTGAGCTAATTTTTTCCCAGTTATATGGTTTCAAGTATTTCATCAAATACAAGTAATTCTATTAACTATTTATCATTTGTTTGCACAAAGATAAATGGTTTCAAGCAAGTGTTGCTATTTAACACTAATTATTCTATTCAACACTATTCATTTGTTTGCAGACTGTTAAATGGTTCCAAGTATTGTTTTGTATCACGAACATACCAATTAGACAGAGTTAAATGGTCCAATAGTTATGTATCACTAACAACTATGGCCAGCTTATATATATATATATATATATATATATATTTATATAGTGTGTATGTGTGTGTGTGGCAACTCTAGGTCATCAATGTTACTTGGGTTCCGATTTTTAACATATTTTTACAGTATGTATAATTAAGAATAGAAGAATTTTAGCATCCAACAACACATTTTTTTTCTAAATACAATTCATCAAATCTTTGTGCCTGTGCAAATTTGTACACCTGATACTTGATTCTACAAAAACCAAAACAATATTTCTTTTTATCTGTTCTTTGTTAACTGCTCGTGAGCCAAACATGTCAATATACTGGCTCATCTGAGAATCAGGAATGTGAAACTTAGAGTGGTGAGTTTTTATTGTCATTCCATTTTATAGTTGAAAATATTCTGATATTGCTTGGCATTCTTGTACAAAATTTGTGTAAAAGTTTTACTGATAAAAACGCTTTTAATGCTGAATTTTAATCATTTATCATATATATATATATATATATATATCATTTCAATAAAAACATCCATCATTGCTCAAGCAACAATTTTTCTCCATCATAGAATCCTGATGAAGGTTTGATAAAACTGAAACATTTTAATGTTGACTTTACCATCATAATAAATTCATCCCATTTAGGATATTTTGTTTTTCTGTTTTCTTTATATATATATCATTAAATACTACTGTGAGGTAGCACACATATCTCTACCAGGTGAATCTTCATGGTGTAGTGGTTAATGTGACTTTGTAATGAGTTCAAATGTCAGTTGGGCATTTACTTTTGGACTAGAAAAGGTATGAATTTTTAGACCTCAGAAAAGGTATGAACTTGCTTATCCTCCCAGATATGGTTTTGGCATCAAGTAACCCACAAAGGATGATATACCATTAGAAAAAAAGTAAGAAAGATATCTCTAATATATTTTAATATTAGCAAATTACCATCAGAAAGACTCATGCCTTCTTTTACATATGGATATATTAATCGTTTGACCACCGAAGAAAATCAATTTTTTTTCTTTTAAATCAAGCATGAAACAGTCAAATTTTGCTGCAGAGGACTGACATCTTTACTTAAACCCAGCCCATTTTCTTTTAAAAGGTTACAAATGGTTATTATAGAAAGCCTTTTATTATTACTATCTGTGAGCCTGAAACATCAGGCTTACAGTGTACAATAAAATAGCATTAAGTCCCAAATATCAGGCTTATGATGAATAATAAAAGTGTTTCCCTTACCAAACCTATTCCTACCTAATAACAATTACTTACATTTTGGCTGGGTATATTGCTATTATCTGCATCACAGAAGAAATATTTGCATAGATCAAATGCCTGTGGCTGTTTCCAAGTGGGGAAAGGGTTGTCATATTTTCCATCATTATAAATTGGTTTGGCATAATTCTCTTCAGGAGATTCGGCCATATCATTAGCAAAAATATCCTGATTGGTTCGTGGAAAGTCTTCAGCACACTTTGCAGTTGGAAAAAATTTGTTCCGGAATATCACACTAAAGAAAAAAAAAATCAATTATAGACATTCAAAATATATTTTAATCTAATAGGGATTTGAAACAGCTCTGAATTCAGTGAACAAATATTTTTTTAATAGTTACATTTTTAGAGGACAAATTTTCTGCAGTTGTGGAATTCTAACTCATGAATGGAATCCAGTTTTTCATGTGATAAATAATAATTTTTTTAAAAATTTATTTAAAAATATAATTGAACCTTTTTTATGTAGTGGTATTACAATTGCTTTTCTCCTATTTTCTTATTCTATACATATCTAATATAGAATACTGTACTGAGGCCTGGGCTCCAGTGACCACACATGAAAAATGGAGTTTAATATTGAGATTGGTGTATTACAAAGATGAGTGACGAAAATGAGAAAAATATTATAGTAACAAGAATTTTATTTGTCTCTGCCTCCTACCTGACAGGACTTGACACAAGGTCAATGACCTGAAGGTCGGCTTATAGTAACAAGGAGAGATTAGAGAAATGAGGATTTACAAGAAAGAAGAATGGAAAGAAATCTAATAGAAACTTTCGAAAAGAAGTTTTTTTTAGAAAGTTTTTAAAATAGTTTTTAAAAGAGTAGACATGCTATAAGTGAAGGAACGAAAAATGAACTGATGTCATTGTATATTCACTTGTTGAATGAAAATTATTTTCTTGTATCTAAGTGTATTCAATTGACCTTTACATACTTGCTTGCCAAAACACCTGGCACTTCTCTAATTCATTGAGTCACTTTCCCAGGTTTTTGTGGATTGTTCCAAGGACCCCCAACAACAAATGATATCACTGTAAACCTCATTTTCCACAGCTTTTTTATTATTAATATTATTATCATTACTACTACTACTACTACTACTACAACTATTACTACTTAATCATAAAAGTAATCATGTATTTTTTCCTTTTTTTTTGAAGACACTTTTTTGTGGACTTTAGTTCAGCTGTATTATATACTCCATGGAAAATCTTTGTGGTGCCCCCTCTTTCCTTGGTGCCCAAGACATGTAAAATAAACGAATTATTGGTTAATCTAGTTCTGCTTAGGATATTGAGCCCCTTTTTCACTATTGTTACTAATTACTAACTAAATTATACTATATATATATATATATATATATATATATATATATATATATATCAGATTTTCGGTACAAGAAAACTTTATCATCATAACAAAAAGTAAGGGAATCATATTTATTAAATAATTAAAATAATAAAAAACAAATTGGAGGGACTCTTTCGTCTGGCATGTTTTCAACAAAATACACCAGAATCATTTAAAAGGTAAGGATATTAAATGTAGATTTTTTAGGGTGGGGGGTACCATAACCTTCTAAGTGCTTAGCACCACCTCAACAGGATTAAATCCAGCCCAGATCGTAAGGACAGAGGTAAATTATTATTATACTGAATGAATTAAAGGCATTTACTTTAAAAACTATTTGCTGTTACATTAAGTTTATTGCAACTATTGTTACAATCACCAGACAGCTCAGTATATATTTTCTCTGTTTGATTACTTTTATTGTAAATTTGTCTGCCAATCAACACCTTCTAATCTACAAAATTTTTCTTGTCCTAATTTCCATATACAAGTTGGTTGGTTGTGTTTAATGGCATATAAACCTCTATAGGTTATTTAATGCCAGAGCCTTTTTACACATATATATTATATATATATGATTTGTATATGCATATTTTTAGGTTGGTTGGTTGGTTGGGTTTGTTTTATGGTATATTACCCTCTTACGGGTCATTGAATGTCAAATTCTGATATGTATGTGTGTGTGTGTGTGTGTGTGTATATATATATATGAATATTAATTGTAAACTAGTTTACTATTTCCAACAAATCATGGTGAAAAGAAATACACTGGTGAAAAAAATGAATCTCAAATTAAAAGTGTTCACTTGATAAATCCCTTACTTCTTATTTGAATTAAAAATATATTTCTCTACAAAATTTAACTCTAACCAGCCACCACGAATGGTGAATTTTTTCTGTAAGTTTTTTTTATCAGTCACCATAAGTTTGGTTCGGTTTTGTTTAGTTTTATGGCATATCAATCCTCTTTATACACAAATATTAGATATATATGATTTGTAAACATAAGTCAACAAAGTTAAATAAGTCATTTGTTTGCACTCAGTTTAAATGTGAAACAGTTCTATTTGATCCATGGATAGGACCCTTTCAGGTGTTACCACTCCAGGCCAGAGTAGACCTGGGAGCAATGGCAATGAAAGGGTACTCCACATTTCCCAAAACTATAGCATTACTGGAGCCTGGCTATCAGATTGTTTAGTGTCAAATCAGGATACTTGCCAAGATGCAGTCGGTGTATTCTGCAGCCCCCTCTGACTAGGCTGGGTTGCCATGAAGGTTTGGTTTCTTTGTTTAAAGGCATATCAACCTGCATGGATTATTTAATGTAGAAGCTATCCTTGTAGAAGAAAAGCAGTGCTACTATTGGACCCATGGTTGAAGGTTCATACCGTTCCCAAGAGTGTTAGTCAGAAAGACTAATGTCTAATGGTGTTCAAACTTACTACAATGTTAAAATACAACATATTATCCAGTACATCACTGGTAACTACCCCGCCGCCACTATAAATTGTAGCTTTTTCTGTGACTTTTTTTTTACCGACGACAATAAATGTGACTAGTCAAAACTGTAACTTTATTATCGGTCACGTTTCCAACAATGTCCGACATTCTGATTAGCTTTACACACATTGTTTTAAAAACCATTAACAACCGCCTACCTAGGAAATATAACTGAAATCTGACTACAAACACCTATTCTTGTGTTGGAGTTTTTATAAGGCGACCTTCTCGTCCACCCCCTTAAAATTTAAGGATATTATCGAGAAATAAACGTGCTGAGTCAGAAAAGTATTGTCAGCTTCTAAATAAATTCAGAACAAAGGATAGATAATTCTTGTTTAAATGTTGGCGGAAATGACAAAAAAATAAGGGATCATTTCGCTATTGTATTGATTTTATCTGATTCCATAAAAAAGATCAATTTCAGATTTCCCTAAGTAGATCAGGAAATTTTTCATATCTGAAATTGATTTCTACGGGAGTTTTTCTAAATGGAAAGCAATTAAAATTATTTGTGATATTTTTTTACGAACTTGACCATATGATGTAACTTTTTTAGCTAGATTTACTTTAAAATTTTAAAAAAATCTCAAATAGAAATAAATAAGTTCTTATAAGTCGAAAACTTTTAAAATCCCTATTTACAAACGATATCAGGTTAATTCTCACAATGCTATGATCCTTAAAAACAGCTTTTTTTTTTTTCTTTTTTTTTTGAGAGTGTGTTTTTAATTATTTGACAAATAAAAAGTTTTATGCTTTTGTTTCGTTTTGTCGTTTGTTGTTTTTTCGAAACTTTCTTTTTTTCTAAAATGATCTTTTTTTTCTTCTTTTTAATCAGACATATTTTTAAAGCGATTGGTAAAATTACTTCCAATAATTATTGAAGTGTCAAATTAATCCACAGGCCTATGAATGTTTCTTCATTCTGTGTCAGTCTATTGCTATTGATAAGAGTGGTTACCCATCTAAATACTGAGCAGACCCATCGCTGCTTAACTTCGATGACCAAACGAGAATAGGTACCTTAATCATGACTTCATTGTAATTTTCCAGTATTATTAATAATCGAAGAAAACAAGTTGTTGTTTGATTCTAAATACTCACAAAGCACTTAACATTTTCCAAAATCGGAAGACGTCATTTTCGTGTGGAATATCCAAGGGAGAGAACTCTTGATAATCACAGTTATTTCCCTTGGTATTTGCCTTCTTCTAATATTTTGCTGTGCCTACTACATTTGTTTACTTTTACTTTTGCAATAGTTAGGTCATGTAAAACACGGTAGCTCTAGATGGTTTTATCAATATCGTAAAAATGAAGAAATATATTGAACTGTGAGATGCCGAGTTTGCCGGATACTCTTTGAGTGCTACTCCAGGGATTTGTCTTGATGACTTGAAGCACATCCTCAGAATTCACAGTTTAAGGCCTACCTGTCCTTGCCTGGTCGTCAAGCTTCTTGCAACTTGAGTGAAATTTGTTGAACCATCTGGTTACTGTACTGTGATCAACTGCACCTTAACTTTTCACTCGATGAAATTTTTTGGTTGCTTCCACAGTATTATGGCCCTGTTCGAACTTATAAAGCATAAGTTCCTAAATTAGATTTTGTTGCTGGTTCATCTGTGCGACTTTCAAATCACACTAAGAGTAATGCACAATGTGTCAACGCACTAACTATCGCGATACTACCAACCACAGTGAGTCACTACTATGGCTTGAACTGCTATAGTCATGTGATATACACACCACAAACTAGCACATACCAAAATATTGCAAAATTTAGTGACTCACCTTAGTATCACATTCTTTTTTACATTCCCATTCCCTTTTTGTTACTAACGACTTATCAATAAACAGTTTAAGCAGAACACATAACTAATGACAGTGTATTATACGTGGAACACATAATCAGTCACATCGTGTTATCTAATCAAAGATGATTAAGAGCTTCAAATGCTTTCTGTCCAAAGTCAGTGTATACTTTTTCAAGGTTCATCTTGGCCCTGGTAATAGCAACTGCATTATTTATGATGATATCCAATGACAACCACCAGCACAAAAAACACCTCATGAAATTTATAAGTAACATAGACGATATATCCAATTTATTAGTTTCTTTTTTTTTTAAGTAACTAACAAATTACTTTTTTATTTTATTTTAAAGGAATGCTTAGTATGGTTGTTATTATCATAGGAATTGGAATCTGAGACACAAGTTTAAATCCTGGACAAAGCTGGTTACATTTTACTTTACACTAATACTCCTGATAAAAATATAAATCCATCTGTTCTTCCCTCAGCTATGAGTAAATAGCCGGGCAGATAGGGTTCTTTTTGCCTTGTTAAGGCAACCAGGCTTGGAAAAAGAAAGCTGAATTCAAACCAGCTATACTCCACTTAAAAATTGTCCTTGTGTCACATTATGCTCATGAAGAGGGGTTGGGTTGGGTTGGGTTGGGTTGTGGGGATTGATAAATAGTTTTTTTACTAATACTTTTTAATTTGAAAGGAGGAAATATAACCTCAGTTTTCACCTTGTTGATTAATACCATATTAATTATTTATTAATTTAAGATTTTAAATATTAGAGTTTAATTAAATGTAATCACTAAGTTTTTGCATCATAGATTATTGTTGCATGGTAAAATAGTTAATTACTAAGGTCAGTTTAATTGTGACACAAAGCTGTATATGGCACCAGATGAGAGTCAAATTCACTAGTAATGGTCTGTGAGCTTACATCATATGAGGTGGTTTGTTAATATTTTAACTGTATATGGTGGATACCAAAGGATCTGTCATACCAAACATGAAAAATATCTAATTGCAATAAATTGTACAATAAGAATTATTAAAACAGAGAAAACAAAAACAAATTTCAAAATTTTCTTTTTGTGAGAGTTGTTTATCATCTCTGGTAGACCATTCCTATGCCAATATGAGTTGACAAATTCACATTATGATACAAAAATAAATTCCTCATGTTGCATGAGTTAATCTTTTATAATCTCAATCATCCCTTCACTACAATTTCAGTCATCTCTCCACCATAATCTCAATCACCACAAAAGATCTTTGAAACAAAACTACATAGATTTCACTTATTGAGAATGTTTTTTTAAATGTCTATAAAATTGGATACATATTTCTACTTTTTTAGTTTTGATCTTGAAGTGAAAGCAACTGAAATATTGAAGTGCATTTGACCCTTTACTGGGGAAAAACATGGTCAGACTCTGACTGATCTTAAAATCGATTTTCTGTTTGAATGTTGGCTGATAAGTTTTAATGCTTCTGCTACTCCAAGAGTAGGAAAGAGGTGAGGGACACATTACCATGTTTTAAGAAAATTAAAAATTTGATCTGTTGCATGACAGTAATTTGTGGGTTACCTGTAGCCTACAGCAGGCTGCATGTTTGAGACATCTACATTAGATTGTGAGGTACCTATGTGTTTTATCATGCTTTATGGCTCTGAAAGGTAAATTGATTTGCCACATGCCATAGAAAAGTAATTTGCGAGCCACATACAACAAACTACATGAAATTTACAGAAGAATGTTTGATGTATATGTAGAAGCACATTTTAATCCAAAAAATGTTTAAAAATGAACTAAACATGATTTGCAACTACAAAACATCAAAAAAGTCAAAAACATCAATAAGTCAAAAAGGTAGTTGATTGAGTGGAAATACACTGACTCTATCATAAAGAAAAATTGCAGTGATCAACAAGTAAGATCATGATGACAGTCTTCTGGGGCATAAAAAGACTCATCACTGTTGATTGCTTTGAAAAAGGTGCAACTGCAAACAGTGCTTCCCATTGATATCTACTGAGGCAAAATTCACCTTATTTATTGATTATAAGGATAATTTATAATTGAGAAAGAATTGTGGAAATCTTCATTGAAAAGTGGGAGAAGTGACCTGAATGAATGGAAAACACAAAGGAATGAGTGTGGTGAAATGTTTCTTTTAAAGAAATGGTTCATTGTTGTTCTGATATATATATATATATATATATATATATATATATATATATATATATATATATATATATATCTTCTGAATACAAACAGTAACTCCACATTCGCTACTCTGCGACAGGAGAGAGCATGTTAAGAGTCATCTGACGAGACGGAGAATATAGCAATAATATTCTATGCTGAAATAAATTTATTATGACAACTTAACTGAGTTTGAGTCTCCATTAAATTGCTCTCTCTCTCTCTCTCTCTCTCTCTCTCTCTCTATATATATATATATATATATATATATATATATCATAAACCAATTGTAGATTTCCTCAATTCCTTCTCTATTATAAATTATCATTTATTAATTTTTTTTACATAGAAGCATCATTCAGTAAATGATGTGAATATATATATATATATATATATATATATATATATATATAGAGAGAGAGAGAGAGAGAGAGAGAGAGAGTTTAAAATATGTATATTTAGGCAGCATTTCTTCGTTAATGCAAATTTCATTAAACATAATAGACATTTTATGTCTACATATTTTCTTCTGGATCCGTTCGAATTCCCGTATTACTTTTATTCCCCCCGAATACGATAAAAGTAATACGGGAATTCGAATGGATCCAGAAGAAAATATGTAGACATAAAATGTCTATTATGTTTAATATATATATATATATATATATATATGTATATGTATATATATATATATATATATATATATATATAAAGAAAAAGAAAATTACTCATTGGTAAAAGAAAAAGAAAAAAATAACTTTTTGCAGTACTGACTTCATCAGAAAAAAGGAAAAGAAAACCAAGTGAGCCACAATAAATAGTGAAGCAGATATTGAAAAAGAATCCAATATGTACTTAAAGCTGGTTTAGAGAACTGAATTAGTAACAGAAACTGGTCACCCAGGTTTCACTGAAAATAATCTTCAGAGTTTTCCTTTTCAGTGAAACTGAAATAGTATATATATATATATACTATTTAAAAACCATCATAGATAGATATGGACTGTTTGAGATGGATATGGAAAAACTGAGATAGTAGATAGATAGATTCATACATACATACATACATACATACATACATATTAAAAGATTCAGATAGATATTAACACACTAAAATAGTTAAGCATATATATATATATTCTACCTTGTGGAATGTGAAATTTAGATATTTCATTCTCTTAAAGGTTAGATTAAAGAAAACGTTAATTTGAATGCTACTTTTCAAAACAAGCAGACATTTCCTACCTCAAAATCCAATGCAACAAAGTCCACCAAACTACTTATTTGACCTTGGATGTGATTTTATAATGAATGAATTGTAGCTGGACAAAAAAAAATTCTTTTCCCCCAACAAACGAATACATATAAACAAAACTATATTTACCGTTTTAAATTCTTGATTTCAGCTGACAAGAAAGTGTCAACTGCTTTTGGAAATCTCTTTAAAGTGAAAGACTGATTGACTGACTGGCAAGTTGTACTGTGGTGGAAACAAACAATAAATGAATGTCTGAATAAAGAAAAGAAAAAGAAAATAGAAGTAAAAAAAACAGTAATTTGGGTGCAAAATAAGAAAAAATCATTGGTACTCAAGCAAGAATAATTATAGCCTTGGTTCTCTCTCTCTCTCTCTCTTTCTCTCTCTCTCTTTATTCTCAATCTGTCTGTCTGTCTGTCTGTCTCTCTCTCTTTCAGTCAATCTCAATCTTTTTCTCAATATATGTTTCTTTCTTTCAATCTATCAGTCTTGGTCTCTCTCTCTCTCTATCTCTTTCTCTTAATTTATCTATCCCAGTCTCTCTATCTATCTCTCTGGCTTTAAGTGTGTTTCTCTTTCTACCTCTCTCAATCTATCTCAATTTCTCTTTATTTCTTTTTCAATCTCTCTCTCACTCTCTTTCACATTCAAACTATTTATTTTAATCTGTCTCTGTCTCAATCCCTCAATCTCTCTATCTCTTTCTCAATCTCTGTCTGTCTAAATCTATCAATCTCTATTTTACTCTTTCTCTCTCTCTCTCTCTCACACACACTCACTTTATCTCTAGCTCTCATTGTTGTAAGCTATCTATCTATCTATCTATCTGTCTCAGTCTCTCTCTCTTTCTTTCAATATATCTATCTTGGTTTCTGTTTGTCTGTCTATCTGTCTGTCTCACTTTTTCTCTCTCAATTTCTTCATCTCAGTCTTTCTATCCCTGTATCTCTCTCAGTCTCTCTCTTTCTGTCTCTGTCTCTGTCTCTCTCTCTCTGTATCTCTCATTCTCTCTCAATCTTTTTATCTTTATTTATTTCAGTCTTACTATATCTTTCTCTCTCTCTCTCTCTATCAATTTATCTGGGCTCTCTTTTAATATATCTATAAGTCTATCTTGGGATCTTTCAGTCTCAGTCTTTCTCTCTCTCTCTCTCTCTCACACACACACAGACACACACACACAGTTTCTTTATCTCATGATCTCTTTCTCTCTACTTCTTTTTCTTTCTCACTCTTTCATGGTCTATTTCTCTTTACCTCTCTCTTTCTCTCTTTCTCAGTCTCACAGCATTTTTTCTCTCTTACTCTCTCTCAAATGGTCTCTTTCTATTTCCATCTACTTTTGCTTCTTCTTCTTCTTCCTCTCTCTCTCTCTCTCTCTCTCTCTCTTGCTCACAGTGTTCTCCACTCTCTTTATGTGGTGGTAGATTCACTGTAAGTTAAGTGCAAAACAAAGCTAACAAAAAAGTTGAAGCAAGAATAATTATGGCCTTGATCTCTCTCTCTCTTCTCTCTCTCTCTCTCTCTCATTTACAGTCTCTCTATCTATCTCTCTATCTTTCTCTCCCTCTGACTCTCCTATTCTCTTTTTCTCTCTCTCACACACAAAGCCTCCCTCTCTTTCTCTCACACACACATTCTTTCTCTCCCATGGTCTTTCTCAGTCTCATAGTCTTTTTCTTCAGTTTATTTATTTAAACACGCATACTCTCTCTCTCTCTCTCTCTCTCTCTCAGTCTTTTTTTCTTTGTATCTTTCTATTTATCAATCAACTCTGTACCACTCTGTCTGCTAAGGGGTAAGACTCCTTCCCCTCAATCAGACTACCTGTTGGCTGTGGGTGGCAACCCATAAAACTTAAAGACAGGATCCTTGTGGCTGAGCAGTCCTTGACCCGGCAATTGAAGTAGTCATGTGACTTACAACACTCCACTTTGGCCCTTACTGGGCTAGACTGGTGGTCAGAAAGGCGCAATCTGATGAATTGGTTAGTCAAGCCCTAACATTTACATAATTGTCTTGATTGTGTTCTTTAAATTGTTCTTGTAGCAAACAAGTACCCAATTCTATTTTATGTTAAAGGGGCTGGAAAACAGTGGATGAGGGCCAATTGCAGTGAGATAGCAATACTTGAAACCATTTAAACTGTGGCACACAAAGGAGCCCCAACTGATTTAAAATTAAATTTTCTACAAACAATTTGCAAAACTAATCACACACACACATACACACATATATATATATAGGATTTGGTATTAAATAACCCATAAGGGTTAATATGCAATTAAAACAAATAACCAAACCAAACCATCAACTCTTAAGTTTTTGGATCATCCAATTGCTGAATATAATTTTGAATATAACAAAGAAAAGAAAAAAAGTCCAAAAGAAAGTCAGGTTTATATAATAAACTCAAACTCTAAATGAGGTTCAGTTTTTTTGGAAAATTATATCATCATTATCGTCAAGTCACACTGATAGCATGGATTTCCCTAACTCTCTCTCTCTTCATCCATTCCTATCATCCATCACTCCCAGTAGGTTTTCTAAACTACATCGAGTGTTTCCACACAGCAGATGTAAGTTCTTACTGATTGGCCAACACTAACACATCTATGTATAGGAGGAGTCCATAAAAGAACATCACTAATAAGTTTGTCCTTGCTTCTACAGCAGTGTCTCACTTGTTTTGTTCATCTTAATTGGATGGTTTTTGAGATGAGGTGCAAGTGGCTGTATAGCTACTGTTATATACAGAAATCTCTTATGATTTACTAATACATTCCTAACTCACCAGAAAAATGAATAAATAAACAAACAAATAAAACACTATGAGTATATGTTTCTGTTGAAAAAAGGTAACATTAACCGGATGTTGGCTGGATGATGGCTGGGACCAAAATAAATAAAACACGTCTCTGTGGAAGTAGGCTCCACACATCCATCCTGTTGAAATGTAAAAATAAATTTTCAATTAAAAAGATCGTTTTTTCAAACAATCAGGAACTTTCTTCCCTAAGTTTTTTTGAAGGCAATTCAATCCTAAATTGGGCTATAAAACAGTCAACAAAAGTTCACAAAAAGTCCGTTGACTCCACAGAACTTCAAGAGAGAGAAAACCATCACACATTGCATTTTACATGCATTTCAAACAAGGTCAAAGAACACTGATGCTCAGCCAAATCATGCCCCGCATTTCCATCATTTGACCAAGACCACTTATAGCTTATCGATTCATGTCACATCATTGTGCCACAAATAAGCAAACCAGCCACCAAAGAGCAACTTACACCCTCTCACCTCCTGACCCTTCTCTGGTAGAAGAAGAGAGCCAGTCAAGAATGACTTACACCCACTCACCTCGACCTCGTGACCGTGTCTGGTGGAAGAAGAAAGCTTGTATCTCTTCTGATCTACCGACTTTTATTAAAAAATAAACAAAATCAAATCCATTCCTCTCATCCATTGTCTCTTGCAAACATATGCTTGTCTATAACACTACTATTTTGTTGGTTCTTGCTTACTTGATTGAAAATTACAGTTTTCTTTGTAGCGGAGAGAAAGAATTTCAAATTATTATTTAGTGCGGGAATCATTTTGCCGTTGAAGTTTCGAATTTATATATTTCGTCCAATGAGAATGATTCATGCGATTCTGCCCGGATGACTTCCCCAGGCAATATAAAAGGCGGTGTAACATTCTTTCATCCTCTCTTCCTCATATATTTTTCAAGCAGGATAGACCGGTACTCTCTTCTTCACTGACTCTTCTTGACAATTCCAGCAGCAGTAACAGACCATCACAACATGAGATGAGCACATTCAACTTTTGGGCCAGTGTTTCTTTTGGAGTTCATTCTTTCATCATTATTTCATTCCTCCTAGACCCACTGGTCCTCGAAACTTCAAGGTTAGATGTTTAATTCTGGCTCTATCATATGAAACTGTTTCCTTCCATTTATGACTCATAGCGCAAGGGTTATATTTCTGGCTGTCATTAAACTTCTTGAAACTCATCAATATTCTCGTACTCATTCCTGTATTTCCTTTCTTCTTAATGTAACTGGGCAGACTACAATTTGCCTTTTCGTTAAATCTTTAACAAAACAATTTTTCTATTTGTTGAAAAAAAAACAATTTGATAAAATTAATGTTATAGATTTTTTAAATTATATAACAGGTCAAAATATTTAATTAATTTATTTGCGGGTGAATGGAAATTAAATTTAGTTACAAAGGGTGCCGCCAGTAAAAAAATTGATAAGTCCTGAGCTAATTCTACCTGGAATCGAACTATTGTTTTAAAAAATTTTTAGATATTAAGGGAGATAACTACCCTTGCCTAGGTGACGTGTTCAAAATGGCTGATTGGCGAAGTAGTCGCGCTGGAAGCAGTAATGGTAAGTAATTGTTATTATTTCAAATATTTGTTTGAATTCACTCGCACCATGAAAAAAATCTTTATTCGTTATTTATTATCAATTCATTTTTTTTTTTACAGTGGTTTGAATCGTCAGGTATCAAAAGTAAATATTGATTATTGTGTACTAGTTTTCATATTTTTTACTGTTTAAAAAATGTTTGTTTTTTTTCCAATTTTCAAGAAATTTAATCACAAAGTAGTTTTGATTTTAATCAAATAAATTCAGTGCCTAAAATTAACCATTTTGATACTTATTTAGAATAACTAAATATCTAATTTTTTAGTTTTAAGTTTATTTTTTCTTTAAAAAATCATTCAACTAGATTCATTACTTTAAATTAATTAAGTATTTGATATAAATCATTTTAAAACATATCAATTTCTTAAATTTTTACCCAAAATTAATCTAATGAAATGTCATACAAATACAAACACATATGTCGTTTGGTACTGAAAACGTTGAGGATTCGAACCCGCAACCCAATTTTTCAAGTTCGATAATGAATTACTCATATAGTCACTATTATTTAGTTTTACTCAATCCTACTAAGTTAGTAAAACATATTGAAAAGTATCATTTTGTTAGGTGTTGTTTCTTGTTCCGATTGAGTGAATCATTCTACAAAGTTGTTGAAAGTATTGACAAATTGAGGAAGAGTACCTGATAAACCTCAATTTTTATTTGGAGATAAATATTTACATTTACTCATTTTTTTTATGAGATATCGAGAAAATTATTTTCTTTTCATTCTCAGATTTGTAAAAACATGTTTCAATTTCAGTATGTGTTTGTTTTCGATTTTTTTTCTGAACGGGACACTTAGGTCGGAAAGCAAAAAACAAACAGATGTCTCGGAGGCGGTGATAGACATAGATTTTCCCCTTCCCTCAACTCGTCCTTCGAGATGTTATTGGCATCAGGAATTGACTCTTAGCCTACCATTTTAACTTCAATTGGAAGGGACTGACTCCAAAATCTAGACGTTTGGTTTTATTTTTAATAAGAAGCACAACAAAATATAGCAAATTATTTATAGTCCAGAACAAAAGTTCACGGTCTTTTCTGGGATAGTCAGAGTTATAAACCAGAAACCTTATTTTTATTATTTAGAGTATTCTGACTATTGTCTTCTCCTTTATTATAATATTCACAACGTTTTTACGTGTAATCAGGATTGAACCTGCTACTGATAAATGATTTCACTAAAAAGATCTTTAACCAAACACCTATATCTGTTATGCCATGTTTCCTGCTGATGGTATAGGCCTAATGAGTAGAGTGTTCGCCAATGGCCCAGTGGACTGGGGTTCAATCCCAGGCTAAGTCATACCAAAAACTCAAAATATAGTACTTGATACTGCCTTGCTTAACACTCAGCATTATAAGGTAAGGATCAAGGGTAAAGTGGAGCAATCCAGGGAATGGAGTAGCGCCCTCCCCTACACCTCGGTGTAGTAGCTATTGAAAAGAGAACCTTTGGGTCACCAACTTTTACAGGTAAAAACGACAAGAAATGCTTAACACTTGTATCTGGTCATGTTTAACAGAATAAACCTCCCTCATGGATTGATTAAAGGGTTTATTTAAAAGTTTCATATAGGGTCTCAAGTTCAATAAGAAACTCCAGAAAAAGGCTGAAGGACACATCAGCTAAAATGTTGTCAATGTAACAATAAAGATGAAGACTTGTCCAAATATTCTAAATGATAAAAATTATCAAGTTTCATCTCAGAAATTTAGACAAATACAGAAACCTCGTTATTAAAATATGCATGTCAAAAAAGTGTGAAACTAAACTCATAAGATTTGGTCATTAAAGCCTTCTATATCATCAAATATCTTCTCCCCCACCCCCATCATTATATTACTAGAACAGTTTTCATCTTGTCTGCTGAGTTTAGAGTACATTGACTGTCCTAGGTATGACACT
Source organism: Sepioteuthis lessoniana (assembly GCA_963585895.1). Lineage (NCBI taxonomy): Eukaryota > Metazoa > Mollusca > Cephalopoda > Myopsida > Loliginidae > Sepioteuthis > Sepioteuthis lessoniana. Next base: position 20,364,482 of record OY757942.1, read on the forward strand.
AAACTGTCTCCAGTTCTTGTGCTCTGATGAGTGTGGAGTACCCCTTCATTGCCTTTACTCCTAGGTCTACTCTCAACCAGAATGGTAATATCTGTTAGGGACTACTCTATGGGTCAAATAGATCTATTTGCAAATTATATTCAATAGGAATACTTGATGCCCTATAACTGTTAATTATTTGTATTAAAAATAGTTACTTGAAGCTATAATTGTTTACTAAGGGTTGTTATTATCATTAGTTACTTGAAACCATATAACTGAGTGCAAATAAATTATTGATATTAGATAGAAGTGATTACTTGAAGCCATATTATTAGTAGTATTTGATAGGAATACTTGATATGTAACTGTGTGCAAAAAAAAATCTTAAACAACTACACAAAAAACATAAATATACAAGTTGTCTAAATTTCTTAGACGAAGCTGGTTGATTTTTATCATTAAGGGTTTTCAGACTATTGTCTTCATCTTTATTGTTATTTCCACAAAAGAAAAAAAAAATCTGAATATTAGCACAGGTAAAAAATCATACATACTATATTTTGGCTGATAAATCCAATTTTGTATTGTATAAGACTGTTATGTATTGAGGAAATTCTGGCTGAATGTTCAGAACAAAGGTAAATACTGAATCATTTTTTTTTTTTTTTATTCTTATATATATTTTTTTTAAATTTTTTTATGGTAACCCTTCAACTCAAATATGAAGTGTTTGTGTTTGGGAAATGCCTTCTATTTAGGCAAGTTCCCAAATGACAATTGTTTATCAATCCAAGGCCATTTTATAATAGAAACAAAAGAAGCCCAACACTGCCAACTGTTGATGGTATCTGAATCATTAGCAATCTTTGTTTTCTATTGTCTCTGTACAATAAAAGTACACAGTCAATGACCTTTCCTACATAAACGTATTTTAGATCTTATTATTAAGTACAAAACATCCCCCTTCACACTCTTTTTTTTTTTTTTTTTTTTTCTCCCTTATATGCAATCACCAAGTCTTATTTTCCAAAGAAATATTTAGACTCTACATTAAACTTTTAAAGTTCAAAGTTGTCGTTATTTCCCTTTTTAGATGAGTGTACAGTCCAGTCCTATTGCAAAGTACCTGTAGCAATATTGTGCTTATTGTCACAGGATTGTGAGATGAGGAAGGCAGTCTATTATTCCCTTCTTTTAGATGAATGTACAGTCTTCTTGTAAAAAGACTGTACTGTATATGTATTTACCAATCTCTCTGCATGAGCACTATGTGACACAAGGTCAATTTTTTAAGTGAAGTTTCACAGATTTGAATTCAGTTTTCCTTCCTTTGTAGTGGTTGTCATATCAATACTAAAGAGCAAGTCTATCCTACTATTTACCCATAACTGGAGGAAGAAGTTAGATTCATGCCTTGCCAAGAGTATTAATGCTGTGTGAAATGCAAACAGCCTCATCTAGAATTTGAACTCAGGTCACCATGTCCATTTTCTTTGTATACACATACAAAGAACATGCTCGTAGCATAGAAGTTATCACCATAGTAAATGAACTTGGTGACTCTAGTTCTAATCTTTGGCAAGGATGTTTGCATTTCCTTTTGCACTAATTTCCCTTGGAAAGATATGAATCTAACTCTTCTCCCTCTAGCTATGGGTAAATAAAATAGTTGGGTAGACTGTTCTTTAGCTGTGATATAGCAACCAGTATAGGAGAAGGAAAACTCTGATTTCAAACCTGATAAACTCTGCTTAAAAACTGACCTATATCATAACCTGTTCATGGCAGAGGGGTTGTTTAGATAATATATATATATATATATATATACACACAATGATTTAGAAGATTGGCTAAGATATTTGTTTTTTGTTTTATTTGAAACTTTCGTTTTTATATCTAAAGTCTATAAAGAGTTTAAATATATTTTTGTGCATCTTTCTCTCTCTTAATTCATACTCTGTGTCCCAAAAAGCAATAGTACCTCAATCATACTCCTCAGTGTCCCTAAACTGCATCTGGTGGTGAGGTGCCAGTTCTATAATTTTGGGGAGTGTGGAGTCACTCCTTTATTGCCATTTCTCCTAGGTACACTCTGACTCGGAGTGGTAGTACTTGTTAGGATCCTATCTAGAGGTCAAATAGATCTGTTTGAAAATTATTTGTATTAGATAGGAATACTTGATACCATATAAGCATGTACAAAAATTCTTTAGAAACTGCATAAAAAAAGTAAATATAGACATATGATGTACATAATTCCCTATCCCAAGATGGGTTGATATTCTGTTAAAATTGATCTTTCATAACCTTCGTCGGATGATGTTTCTAGGGTCAGATATGAATAATGACCTTGTGAACAAAAGCATTGGTTAAAGTGTGTCTAGTTACCTGGCTATCATGAATTCAATTCCTGGACTGGGTAATGCATAGATTCAGGTTTATTAGAAGAGACAAACAACGGATATCTTGGTTAACTGATATCCCCTAAATACAGACAGCAAAATGAAAACGAGCTACCCTGTGGATTATAAGAAAGGTTCACTTAGAAATTCCCATGATAGACACCTGAAGAACAAAATAGTTAAAACATTTTAAAAGATGAGAATGCTAGTCTGAGTATTTCAGTGTATAATAAAGTATAAATATCATTACTAATAATCTAGTGCATCCCAGAAATCCTCACACTATCACCAATTTTTTTTTCTTTTATCTTGAGATTCTTATAAAGTAGAAGTTGACTTTACAAGAATCTCAAGGTAAAAAAAATTTCATTCTTCAAATTTAACTTTAAGTTTATATAACAGAATATTTATTCTTTAAGTCAGATAGTATTTGAGATGGCGAAATCTTTCCCCTGTGTTTTTTTTTTTTTTTTTTCTTTTTATATCAAGAAATTTAGAATGTTTTTAGTGGTTGTAGTTTACTAATAAGTTTCATATTTCTAGAGAAACACAATTCTGTAATAGTTATAAATGTTTGGATTTTGTTTCATTTTTGTTTTTCATAGTATTGGCTTAAATTTTGAAAAATAATTTTTGGCAAAATATTGGCCTAATTATGTACAATTGAAATTCAAATGTAATGGGGAAAAAACTAGAATCAAACTGCTGGCTTCAAAAATGAATTCCATGAATTAATGCTTCCATAACTATAAATCAAGGATTTACCTATATACCAGGTTCATGGCATTGGAGTTGAGAAATCAGTCTGAAGTATTTGTTGGGTCACTAAAATCAGTTGGTAAAAATATACTCTCTCTGACTCCTAATAACTTCAAGTTGCAATATGAGAGTCAATTTCCTTTTTTTTTTTGCCTTAGATAATAATTTGATTAAAATTTCTTTCTGGTTATGTGAGGATCATTAAATAAGTTTCCAGACTTTTTTCATGTGGGCACTTTTATTGAGAGTATACACATGAAACTCTAGTCCCCTTCCAAGTAATCTCCTCCGTTTGCAATGCACTTGTTGTACCATTCCAACAACTTCTGGAAGGCCCCATGGAAGTCCTCTTGTGTGAGCATGTCAATGACCTTCCTCACAGCCTCTTTCATCTCCTCAATTGTCTCATAACAACAGCCTCTGAGCTTATGCAATAACCAAAAGTCACAGGGAGCAAGCTCTGGACTACAGGAAGGCTGAGGAACTGTCTTGATGCCCATCTTGGTCAAATAGTCTGTGACAAAGATGGAGTTGTGGACCGGTGCATTGTCCTGGTTGAAATGCCACAGATCCGATTTGAAGAGTGCTGGCCTCTTTCGACGGAATCTCTTCCTGAACTCCCTTAAACCCTCAACATAGTAACCTTAAGCCTAACCCTAAGCCTTTGGCCAATCACCTGGTGTATTGACTTCCTTACTCCTCCCACACCTCTCATCATCCCTTACAGACACCCTGCCTTCCTTAAATCTCTTATGCTACTCAAAAACTGATGCTCGATTCATGCAAGATGGTCAAAAAACAGTCTGAAGCATTCCATATGTTTCTGTGGCATTTTTTCCAAGTTTAAAACAGAATTTTATTGCATATCGTTCTTCTAAAGTGTCCTCACGTCCAGGTTGCATTTTTGAAATTCACCAGCTGTGACAATCAGGCTTTAGTAGGGTGTATTCCAATTGCTGCTGTAGCTGTTCATTTGAAGCTAAAATCATAAAAATTGGTCAGTCATCTCATAAGATGTATAGCAATAACATACTTAATTTTCAAGAGTCTATGACAATTTTAAATGCCTGTACAAAAAGGTCTGGAAACTTATTGAATGCACCATGTATTATCAGCATTATTTTAATTCAAATTCTTTGCAAATTTTACGGTTATAGCTTGATAATTTATGTTTTAATGAAAATGCAACTTAAAAAAAAACTCAAAGGTGAAAAGTGTGTCAGCAAAGTTGGCTGCTTTCAAACATTTTATAACAACAGATGAAAAATACTATGTCTGTCAGTGTATTGTAGAAGATTATGATTGGGCAAAAAGCATGTGACACAAAAATGATTAATTTTTCAAAAGATGCTTGTAGTGATCTTGCAATACTTTCAAGTAGTATTGGAAAGAAATAATGTTTTTATATATATATATATATATATTTTAAACTTCACACATAATAAGTGATTTTTTAACTTGATTATTGTTAAAGTTCTCTTAGTTGTAGTGAAAAAGTCATAATTTTCTTTTAAAAAAAAAATTCTCAGGAATACCAAACAGAGGAAATTTCTTAGAATTTTCTTTTCCTTGATTTGATATTCTAATTTGTGATTAGTCTTTTGCTAATGACTTTTTGCTGCAACTGAAGGAACTTTGACAACAATCATCATCATCATGTCGTGCCGTATCCAGCACGGATATCCCTGACCCTCTCTCGCCACTTCTCCCTATCATTCATCGCCTCCGGCAGGTCTTCAGGGTTACATCCTGTGTCCTCACATAGTTGCTGTATGTAAGTTCGTGCTGGTCGTCCTGCTTTTGCACATCCATATGTGGGGGTCCACAGGAGTACATCGCTTATGAGCTCGTCCTTGCTTCTCCAGCAGTGTCCCGCGTTAGCGTCCATGTAGTGCATCCATATAGCAATATCGACACAACCGCTGCCTGGAAGAAACTGCATTTCATTTTATCGGTTAGGTTTGATTTCCATATGATCAAGAGCCTATCGATAGCCATCCATGCCTTCGTCAGTCGTGTGTCGATGTCATTTTCAGTTGATGAGATGCTACTTCCTAGGTAGGTGAATTTGTCTACTAGTTTCAGAGAGGCTCCGTCTAGTGTGGCAGTGTTGCCCGTTTGGTTGTAACACATATATTCAGTTTTGTGTGCATTGACATGGAGGCCAATGCCAGTTGCGGCTCGTTCCAGACTATGCAGTAGCAAAGAAAATAAAGTTTCATTAAAATTTGGAGCAATAATATTTTTTAAATGTTTTTTTTTTTTTTTTGCTTTGTTAGTACAAGAAAATTGAAATGAACTTTGTTTTATTTTGTTGCTTTATTTCTGTTACTTACCATCTATCAATTGGATCTTAGTCCAGTTTATCCAGTCATTGAGTTTTTAATGGAATAAATAAATAAAATTGTACACATCATCAAGTCTCTAGATGAAAAAAATTTTTGATTGGCTGAGATTTTTCAGATTTTCATAAACTACATTCAATTCCTCTTGTAATTCTAACACACAACCACAAAATTTGCATCTTCTGTCAAAAATAAACCACCTAATGTCCTAACAGCAATAACCAGCAGCAGCATTATATTTTCCAATCAAGCCGATTGCTAACATGCTACCTAAAATTTTTATGAAAAAACAAAACAAAATGAAAAAAAGACTCAAACCTGAATTGGCACATCTGTTATTTCTATATAAAGATATTTTATTATTCATGACAAAATAGACTAATACACATTCTTCACTTTTGCCCTTGATTTATTTTTAAAAGAGACTAATTTAAAAAAGAAATAGGTGAAAGTTTCTGTATGAGACCTTTTTAAAAGTAAATTAGTTCAAGGATCTTTTCTCTTTTTTTTTTTTTTTTTTTTTTTTTTTATATACATAATTAGAAGAAATATTCAGTTCAACATACCTGTTGAATACAAACTCAGTTGTTTTTCATTGCAATGACTGAAACCATCAGTCAACAATTAATAATTATATCATTTTGAATTTTAGTTGGTGAAATATTGTCAACCATCATTAATTTTTTTATTAGTATTTCTTTCATCTTAATTTCACTTGTTTTCATTACAGACTGTCATTCTATAACCACTAGTAGCAACATTAACTTGAATTTTATTATTAGATAAAACATTGACAACCCTTATTAATTTTTGACTAGTGTTTCTTTCATCTTAATTTCTGTGGTTTTTCATCACTGCTACCTAGACTGCCATTCTTTCTTTCATTCATTTAATAATTAAATTTTTTTAGGAAGAACAGAAGTGATGTTGGAAGAAGAGAACAATGTTCGTGTGGATGGTCTCTCAAGCAAGATTTCTCGATTAAAAGGTGTAAGTAATCTTTTTATTTTTGTACCTGTCACTGCATAATTGAATCTTGTTCTTCCACAATTATTTACTGTGATAGAATAGGGATCTGACTCATTAAACAATTTTAGTTGTTTTCCATTCAAAAGAATTTTCTCTACTCTGGGAATTTGTCAAATTTGAAATTCAGTTTTTATGGAATTAAATGTGGGGGGCCTGTCTACAGCATGAATTGCAAAATGATCTCTGATTTTCCATTAGTTCCACTTTGCATATATCTGAATTAACTGCTTTTTGTTTGATTTTCTTTGAATTGATGGTCGAGTCACAATTCTATAGCTCTGGATGTTTTTGCAGAGGTCATGAAGGTACTATTTACCAACCCCTCCGCTCGGGCAGGATATGACACAAGGTCAATTTTTTTTAAGCGGAGTTTAACAGGTTTGAATTCAGAGTTTTCCTTCTCCTAGACTAGTTGCCTCACCAAGGCTGAAGAACCTAGTCCGTCCTACTATTTACCCATAGCTGGAGGGAGAATAAGGGGGTTCATACCTTTCCCAAGGGTATTTGCCCGAAAGTGAACGTAATAGCGCGACTGGAGTACGAACTCGCGTACTACGATTCCGCAGTTCATCGCTTTAACCATTACACCACGAGGACACCCCATAAAAGCAGAGGTCATGAAGGTAACGAACCATACTAGACTGTGAAATACTGAGTTTACTTCATACTCTCAGTTCTGCTCCCTGAATTTCCCTCTCTGACTTGGAGCATAGCCTCAGAATCCATGGTATTAGGCCTATCTGACTTTGCCTGATTGTCAAGGTTCTTATAACCCAAGTGAAATTTGTTGAATCATCTGGTTAGCAAACTGCACATGCCAAAACATTGCAAAACTTCTGACTCGCCTGTGTTTTCTCCTAACCTCTAAGCATTAAATAACACTAGATGGATTGACATAGTATTAAAATCAATCAGCTGTTTTATGCTGAGCGATTTTTGAACTCCAGTCAAGCTATTACATTCACTTTCAGACTAATACTCTTGGAAAAATATGAAATCTCTTATCCCTACTTTCTCTAGATCGAATAGTACAACTACTGTTCTTCTACAAGCATGGCTTTGGCATTAAATAACCTATGAAGATTGATATGTCATCAAAACAAAAAAAAACCTAACCAAACTTATTTGTTTCTAATGAGCTTCCTATCAGTGTGTAAGTTCATCTATTTGTTCATTGTAATCTTTGAAATTATTTGTAGCTAGTCTTAAACCATTCTATTCTGATAAATTAAATTTTTCAACATTCTTCTTGATAGGATATTTGCATGCCATTGATACAGAAATATGAACATAATCTAAATACACAACAAAAGAGTTTTAAACAGAGAAGCATTTTGTTTAGTTTCTAAGAGCCTCTTTCTACACAATATTTCTTGTTCTTCTGTCTTTTTCGAATATGTTGCCTTTTTCCCCCTCTCTATTTATTCATGAACCTCCAACATATAACTAGCCATCTCCATCCTATTATTTATGAAATCAAAAAACATTTTTATACTTCGTATAAAAATCTCTATCACAGTCTGGTCAGAAATGATATATTTTGCAATCTGATGACTCAATAACCTCAAAATGTCTCCAAAAATTAACCTTGTATAGTTTGAATGTGTTGGAGTTTGAGGTCATACAAAAGTCACATCACTGGGACTTTGTATTTGACTATGATCAGGATATTTACCATCATCCTTAGAAATGACCCCAGAAATCAACCTTGTGTGTGTGTTGAGTCTGAGTTCATACAAAAAGTCAGGTCACTTGTGCTTTTTATTTGTCCACAATGAGCATGTTTGCCATCATCCTTAAAAAAAGGAAAACATTGAATATTAGCAACATTTCAAAATATTTTTGTCTGATAAAATATTTTTCTTTGTTTTTTTTTTTGTTTTGTCTTTTTCAGTTGGCACTAGATATTGAATCTGATACAAAAGAGTCAAATCGTTTTCTTGATGGAATGGTAAGTTCTGTTTGCCTGAAATTCTCTTCTCTTAGAAGAATTCTTTCCGATTCTTTAGAGATTTTTTTTATGTTTCAACTCAAGAATTTCGATATTACTTCCTATGTGTGTCTCAGCCATTGATTTGTGTAACTCTTCACAGTTCTTCATAAGTAAGTACAAAAAAACACATGCAACTGTTCAGTTCTTCTTAAATTCCACTGTGTTTAAATATCACTCACTTTCCATCGGTGAAATTTGTTTCAAAAATTGTTTTATAATTTAGTACTGATTGTTAAAAAAAAAAAAAAAAAATCTTAATTTTTTTGAGAATTAAAAAAAAAGATAATGAAAATATTTTAAACCTTTTTTTTTTTTTTTTTCTTTTTTTATGAATACTATTTTAAATGTAAACCAAAAAAAGAAATTGTTGTACAAAAAATTTTACACTTAATTGTTTGCTTGTTTTTATTGTTACATTTTTATTGGGTAAAAATTAAAAGAAATTGAATGAATACAATTTTCTCTCAGTGATTCAACAGGTAATTAACTGAATTTAAATTTTTGTCATTTTTTTAAAAAAAGTCTTTAGAAAAATAAAATTGTTTCAAACCACTCACAAGTTTAGGGTTACATTTTTTAAAATAATATCTTAAATGTAAACAAAAAAATTACGTTGAAATAAAGTATGAACTTGTTAGAGACAAATATAAGAGAACAGAAAAACATGGAAGAAAAAAAAGAAATTCTAAATGAAATTATTTTTTACTTAATTAATAAAGAAAAGGAAATATCAAAAAAGGATATTATAATTGGTGGGGTGGGGTGGGGAATAAATAATAGAAACAGATTAATAATGATCATACTAAGATATGGAAAAGATGCTAGATTTCTTCACAACTAAAAATTTGAAAGGAAAATCAAAAATGAAAGAGAAAAAAAAATATGGATTAATCCAAACTTGATGAGAACAGAAAGAGAAGTTGAAAGAAGATAAGAAAGAAAATCTAAAAAAACATTAAAAATAAAAATGAAAATCAGAATAACAACAGAAAATCTATCAACATAAATGAAAATTTTAAATAAGTAAAAACAAAAAATAGAGTAAGTTTAAAAATATTGCATACAAATGCTAATTCATTTAGAAACAAAATATTAATTCTAAAATTAATTGCTAACAAATATAAAATAATTTGTATTATAGAAACACATTGATCTGCAGAAAATGTAAAAATGGAAATAGCAATACCAAATTTTAAATTAATACAGAAAGAAAGAAAAAATAATACAAATTTTAGGTCTGCTATTTATGTACATAACACTTTAAAGATATCTAAACTGAATTGATTTGAAAAAAATGAATCTTTGATTTTAAGAATAACTTATTCTAATAACAAAATGTTTGATAGATGTTAGGTACTAACAAAATTTCACTTTATTTGTTCTGTGAAAATGGATTAAAAAATAATTAGTTATTATTTAAGGTTAAAACACTGATTAACTGATTATTTTTTTGTATTTAATCTTGAAAAAGGAAAATAAGCATGTTAACATGGTTTTTGAAGGTGCAATTAAGAAAACTCACTGAAATAATGATTTTTGATTTATTATTAAAATAATGATACTTTTGAATTGCCTTTTTAATATTTAGTCTTTTACTTGGTAATAATCTACAAATTTTTCATTACTCCTAAAACACTAAAAAAGTAAAGTTGGCGACCGTATTCAAGGGTGACCAGAAGGCTCCCTTTTCAATAGCTACTACACCAAGGTGTAGGGGAGGGCGCTACTCCTTTTAATTTCTAATTTATAACAAGATTTACATTTTTTTTTTTTTTTTTTTTTCATACATTTCTAAAAGCTTTTCAGGGAATAAACAAATAATTTGCTTAAATTGTAAAAGTTTTATGTATGGTAACATTTCATGAACATACTTTTAAAACAAACAGAAAAAGCTTATTTAACAACTTTAAAATTAAAATATAAAAGATATTAAATTAATTGGAATTAGCAATGATCTTTGAAAAGAAATAATTGAACATCTTTTAAATTTTTGCTAAAGAAGAAGCTAAAGTACAAGAATCTTTCAAAATATGACACTAGTAAAATGTGAATGAAACTGAAAGTTACGGCAAAGTGTTCTAAAGATTGAATTTTCAACTCAAATACAAAACTGGAAATTGCTTAACAAATGAGTGTTACTCAAGGTTACCATTCATTTTTTTATATCTTGAAAAATGTTAAAAAAAAAAAAACAAAAGAAAAAACTGATCCCAGTTTCTCACTTTAAAATTCATATTTTTTGATCAGTAAAAATATTCTTTATTTAATAACATATTCAGATTTAGCCAATAATTGGAGAAAAGCATGTAAAAAAACTAATGTAAATTTAAGCCCTCCCCTCTTTTAAGCAGAACAAATATCAATACTGAATTATTTCCCTGATCTAAAATAAATTTATATTTTCTATTAAATCAGTTTTAATATTATGATTTAATGGAAAAATCTTTAAAAAATGTTTTGATAGCTTTTTATTAAAAGCTATCAAAACATTTTTTTAAACGACTTTTTAAAAAAGTTTTTAAAATTATATATTCACATTTGGAATACTATTTTCTTCCAACAGCTCCCAATTTACCATACAAATGAAAACAAAAACAGATACATTATAAAATTAATTCATTAATAAATGAATACTGAAAATTTCATTGCAATTGAAAAATATACAATCAGAAATAACTATTTGCAAGTATGTCAAAAGAACCAACACATGGATCTAGATAAATTGTCATATTGTGAAAATATCTGGAAATTAAGCTCTAATGTTGAAAAATGTAAAGTACTACATTTTGGATCCAAAAACATTTAGGATGGATATAAATTAAGCAAACAATGAGCAATGCAATTTAGGGATTGGTTTTGATGATACATTTAAAGCTGAAAATTATATTTTTGTCTATTATGGAATGATTGGCTGGATGGTTAGAAATTTTATTTCAAGGGAGGCAAATGTTGTTTTAAAAATCTATAAAATCATATAGAATATTTCTATCTTCACTATTGAGACGTAGAAATTGGAGGAAGAAATTCAAAATATTAAGATAACTATTTTACGAGAAAGAAATGAGAGGTGATCTAACTGAAACTTTCAAAATAATTCATGGAATTTTAAATTATAGTTGACATTATTTTTCAATCTTTCTCCTCAAATTGGAAATTTATTGTCAAGGCATTTTAAAAAACCAATTGGATTTTTTTGCTTATAGGGTAATATATTTTTGGAACAAATTACCTAATCAGATCAAAAATAGCAATAACGTAAAAAAAATTTACACTTAAATTGGATAATTTCCAAAACAATGGTAAGAAAAAGAATTTAAGTGGTTATTTTTGGAAACTATTGGATGAATTATTCAACAGAATTTTATCTGTATATAGATATTATATCAATGGTGTATACGTTCTTTGCAAAGAATTTTTTATAGTTGATGTGAGAAGATAGTAAAAAGTGGACATGCCCAAAGAGGTGTAAACAACAACATTGACAATAATTATAATGGATTTTTATTCAAAAAGTCATCTTCAATGCATTTTCATTGTAAAAATCATTTCTAATGCACTTTTATGATAATAATTTCCAATCTATTTTTACAGTCCTCGAGTTCAAATAGATCAAGTATTAAAACATGTTTATCTGAAATTCTGAATTAAGGAATTATCATTATTATACACTGGTATACTCAAACTAGTATGGATTTATCCAACTTTCTACCAAGTCAGATTGAACACAGTCATGTATATACTTAAACTATAATTCTCATCTTTATTGTGATACATTACAATGGCCAAAAAGCTGTTTCTATAGTAACCAAGATGTGGACACTATTTTGTTTGTCTTGGTCGTGTTATTGATATAGCATTATCATTAAAGTAACACTGACTGCATTTTGCGAGTATTATTAAACGTTGTTTTATTTTGTTTTTCTTTTAATTCAGGGTTCTGACTTTGACAGTTCTCAGGGCCTGCTCACCGGCAGTATGAATCGAATAGCTCACATGATGAACACAGGCAAGAGTAATCGTACCGTTATGTGTTATGTTATCTTTGGCCTTACTGGCCTCTTTTTCCTTTCTTATTATTTAGTCTCCAAGGTTCGAGCTTAAAAAGCTTTATAGCAACATTCAAACTCTTTCCAACCACCATCACACCACAATGGAACCAACCAACCTATCTCTGTATATAGATAATATTGAAAGACTTGTTTAAGAACAAAATTCAAAACGGTCATTTATTTTTTTTTCTCTCTTGTTTCTGGTAAACAAATAATTTATTTTCTCTGGACATTGATTTCTGTTTTTACACTCTTTATTATTATTGTCATATTATTAAATGGTCTCTTATTAATTTATGACAAAAGATGAAAGCAATTTTGAAAAATCTAAACTTTGTGTGGTGTGGAATAAAAGTGAAGTGTTAAATGCAAGTGATAAACAGACCCCCCACCACCACCACCATTTCTTAGACTTTCACAATTTTAAGATGATTTTTTTTAAAAATTGGGTATCAGTTTGTATCATTTTTTTAGTATTAAACTGATCCTCCACTTTTTTTCTTTTTATGAAATAAATTCTCTACAGTTCTTTTTTTTTCTTTTTAGATAGAACTTTAAAAAATCTTATCAGTATTAAATTAACAAGAAAGCATAATATGGACATAAAGTTTGTTTCTGTATATTAAAATGATCCCCTATTAGAAATTTCATAAATTTCTTAAAGTGAATCAACAGAATTCTGAAAAATATTGTTGTAATTAATAATGGTTTTATTTAGGAGAAATTTTAATGACATTTCGGTGTCAACAGGAAAAACTTTATTTGTCTAAATTTCAACATTTATTTTCATATATTAAAGATAATGTAAATAATCACGAAAATATCAAAAAATCAGTTCTCATCTTTTTTTATCCTTTGTTTTGATTTAATCTTTTGATTATTTATTACTAATTATAATTAACAATTTACAATTTCTTAGAACATATTAAAGGAGAGATCAGTTTTTTATTACAACTGAATAATAAACTGATATGCCACTTCCTTAAATCTTTACATGTTTGACAAAAAATTGAAGGTAAGTCCCTGTGGCATAGTTGCTAATGTGCTGGACTGGCACATTTATAATATACAATTAAACAAACTAAACTTGATGATTTTTGATATCAAACATTTATCCTCCTATCTGAAGTCATGAAAAAACAGACCAATTTTTTTTCTCCATTGTTATTTAACAAACTTTCTTTTGTAAATTGAACAGTTTGAACATGAATAGTTGTCCCTTCCTCAAATGAGCATCTTTGGATGAAAATACATTTTTATAATTATTAAAAAGATTCTAGACATGAATTTTTTGTCTTTTCTTTTTACATTTTTCTGTGATATTCCAAAATTTTAAAAAATTCCTCAAAATAAAATGTATTTTACAGTTGTGGGTTTTGTTAAGCCACCACCCCAATCTCATTTTACATGTTGGTTAAAACCAAAAGTGTTTTGCCAAATTTTTAACAATGACTTTCTTCGATTCCATCACACATAACCTGTTTAACCTGATACTGTGGTGGCATCTGTTTGTCTTGAAAGATCACAGCTCTGGGTACAGGCCTGGGCAAGGTTATATGAAAGACAAGCAGTTGCTCATGCAGTAAGTCTTTCTTCACATCACCAATGTTGTCCAAAAGAAGGGCTTATACAGTTTGGCACAAGTGTCATCTCAGGAGTTGTCAAAACAATCCTTAGGGACTTGAGGTCCTGGTTTTGAATTCAAATATCCTTCTCCTTGACTGGTTGCCCACCAAGGCTAAAGAGCCTAGCATTCCCTATTATTTTACTTATAACTATTCCTCATTAAATTCTACACACAAAGTAGAGGATCAGTTTTATATGATGTTAAGTAGTGAACAGTACAAAAATTTCATATCACAATTATTGTGATCAAAATTATCATGGTTAATGGTTTTATTTCTGTATTTGTAAAATGTGCTGATAATGTTAAAAAAGTATTGTGTAATGTGCTGGAAAGGATCTTTTTTGTATGTAAGTCAAAGAAAACTTATTGTTCACACTCAACAGCAAAAGGTTCATCTGCCAAAAAATCTGCAACTGCATAAAAATTCAAAGAGAAATCCAATATTTAAAGGTCATTACTCCAGGGATGGCCAGAGTGGTACAGGGTCAGTATTATTTTTTTTTTTCACACACACTAAAGAACTCGCACTGAAATGGATTTTAGTTTTGTCTTCTCAAAATATAAGTTGATGAAATAATAGATGAGGTTGTTTTTCAATTTTTCTCTACACTGTTAGATTCCTTTCTATTTTTTTACTTCCTGTAAATTTAGTCTAAACATTATTCTGACATCTTTAAACAGGTGTCTATTACATATTTATCCTTTAGCACTCCAATGGCCTTTCTAAAATGACAGAAAAATTAAGAACTGATTAAAGTTGTCCAAGAGATTAAAAAAACAGTAAAAGAAATCAGTTTTTCATATTTTTTTTACTGGTTATGATGGTAATTAAATTTTTAAATGATATTACTATTAGGAATTTTATCAAATTTTATTGTATCTCTAATATTAAATAATAAAATAACCTCTTCCCTCTAGATGTATTATTGCATGAATTTAAACTGTCAAAATTTCAGTGTCTTTATTAAATTTTGGCAAGTTTTTCTTTATATCTTATTTTTGTTGCTTTCTTTGTTTTTTAGCCATAACACTCAGATTGTTTACTATTAAAGAAGCAGTACTAATACTACTATGACTTATTATTATTATTATCCCCCACTCATCAGGAAAAGAATCTTCAATGATTTGGCACTGTTCATTCTGGTCTTTTGCTACTCTCTTTGCCTTACCCTCATATAAAGTTTATCTCTCTCAGTTCACTTTCAGCTGTACCGAATGTAATTTTGTTCTTTGGCTATTCAAACCTTCACTTTCCACATGGTGTCCATTTTAATGCTACCTTTGCTATCTCATCTTGTTCCATTTTGAGTTTATGGCCTCATCATTTAAAACTGCTAGGACCACACAATTGTAACCAATTTTACAAGGAAAATCTGCATCTAACCCAACAAAATCTCTAATGAGAAGAAAGCTTCATGGATTAAAAATTTCATTTGGTGTCAACCAATGATATGGCAAAGAGTAAAAATTGGTTAATGAAAAATAAGTAAATTTGAATGATGTCTGCTGATTAACCTTTGCAGCCTAATTGGTAAAATATTATCCATTTAAGACAGGGTTCTAAAGATAAGGGATATTAATTCAAATCCAAGCAGAAGCTAATTTTTTGCTTCCAATTTGCTTTATTGGTTATGAAATGTGAAAACAACTTATAATAATTTAAAAAAAAAAAAAAAGCAACAAAAATAAGATGAAATGAACAACTAGACAAAATTTTATAACTATAGTGTGTATTATATAGGGCATAAACTTAAGCATCAATTTCCTATTGTTCATTGGTATTAAACCAATCCCCTTTTTTAAGTTCAACATAAGCATAGTTTATGGACTTTTCATAATACTGTATAGAAGTAAAATATTAATGACCAATTTTTATTGGACAATTCATAATATCAAATGATGTTTGAGGGGCATAAAACTTTTAAGGACTAACTAGTTATAACATACTATTTAGAAATAATAAAGGATCCTAATTAAGAAAAAAAAAACAATACTATTTATTTTAGTAATTTGATTACATTTCTATTAGTGTAGATACTACATTCTATTCCTAGACAAAAGTTCAAGAGAGTGATACTTTGATCCCTGGCAGGATGCACTGTTATTAGTCTCATTCTCACAGAAGTTACAAATGAACAAAGAAACAAAAAAAAATACATTGTTTATTATAAAGTGTTAAATTCAAGGACACACAAGCATCACTATGTTCCATAAGCAAAAAGAATGCTCTGCTTCATGTATCTACATGAAGCAGAGCATTCTGTTTTGCTTGTAAGTAGTCATTTGTAATGTGATTCATGCACATGCTTGATTTCTTACTATTACTATCACTTATGAATATGCATGTGTTATCATGTATATAAAGATTCATCCAAAGTAACAAGACCTAATTCATTAACGACCATTTGAAGAGAACCAGAATGAGTGACACTTGGTTGAAGCATATAGTGGAACTTTGTGAAAGAGAAGGAAAATAAGTTCCATCTGACTTTGTTGGTGAGAGGAAAATGAAAGCAAGTTCTGCTTTGGAAGTGCTGTTTTGACAACAGTCTAAAAGACATGACTTGCACTGGGAGAAGAAAGAAGTATTTTGGCATTGTTGGTGCCTCTCTATAAGGATACTTAATATTGCTTGCTGACAATGAGGGGGACATATGCCATTATTCATTGACAGTCCTGTAAGATTAAGAGGATTGTGATAAGTTCACTAACAGCTGAATGTTTGGCCTTACAAGAAGCAAGTGAAGCAGCTTTGTACCTGAAGGCAATTCTGGAAAAGATTTTGCAGAGAACTGAAGGTAAAATTTAAAATCAAATTCTTCACTGATTACAAATTCCTTGTTGACTATGTACATTTTTTCCAGAACCCTTAGGAAAAAAAGAGTTGATACTGGATGAAGCCATTCCCAAAGACAAGATGGCAAAGGAAGAAATCAGTTTGGTAAAGCTGATTGACCCCTTGATGAAAGCTACAGCAACATCAGAAAATTTGCTTGATGTCTTAAAGCAAGGAAACATCAGCTCTAAATATTGACAAAGATAAAAAAAATTTTTTTTTTAAATGACAGGAGGGATTGTTGATTATCTCCTTTGATGTAGAGTTGGGTACCCTTGATAACTATAAATAGCCGCCATCTTGAGTACGTTATTTTAGCTTTTTCTCCACGTACAATAGACCAAAAATGGGTTAGTTGAATCTGTAATTTCTTACATTACTGCACTGCAATACGACTAAAAGACTTCTGTCACATTAAGATATAAATTTTGTGTAACAAAAGTGGCTAATAATGATAATTTAAGGGACAGAAGTAGTACTATAAAAATCTGATAGAAGAGTAATGAAGAAAATTGTGATTTTTTTTTCATCATCTTCAAGGTGTACCAACAGCACAGATTCCCCTGAATCTCTCTTGCTAGCTATCCCTATCAGTCATCATTCTTGGCTAGTCGTCTAGGTAACAGCCATTGTCTGCTTGATCATGTAGTCTCTAGTCACTAAAAAAGGATTGGCTTTTTATATGTGACATAAACACTTTCATAGTAACTGTTTGAATTCACGCGCTAAATAGTTTGTTTGTTTTTGTTTTTTTTTCTTCAGAACCGACATTTTAAAAAAGAAATCAATTTTCTGTCATTTTTCTCTTAAGGTTAAAAAAATATTTTCTCTTTGTTGAAGGTTTTATGGGTTTCTTTTTTCCTTTCCCAGAATTAATGTTTTGATTTTACCAAAACTCTGTATGAAGGAAATTGTTTTAGATAATAAAACTGAAAAAGAAAAGGGAGAGAAAAAGGAAACCAATTTTGACTAATTTAATCATAAAATTCTTTTCTTCATTGTCCTAAATTTTGGTAAATAAAATGAAAATTTTTTTTTCTTTCAACCAAAAGATTTTGATTCTTGACATCTACGTTGTTAACATTATTAATGAACTGAATAAAGAAAATCATTACTAAATATAAATGACTTTGTTATTTTTTCTTAATAATTGAATTACCATGACCAGAAAATATGGCAAGCACTGTACATGACATATGAAGCCACTGGACGACTGTTTCAACCTTATTAGGTCTCATCTACTGGTCCACATTGCTCACAAGTGATGCTAAATTAACTAGTCATGATAAATCCATGGCCAATTAACCTGATGTGTCGTGTAGTTACATCCGTATTCTTACAGAGGACACAATCACCTCCAGGGTTACGTCTTTCCTAGAGGATTGGAGATACACATCCATGTAATCATGACCTCATGAGCAAGGAAATAGACATTTTTTTTTTTCTTTTTTTATTATTGAATAGAAAATTTTCATCTGAATTGAATTAACTAAGCTACTGGTCCACATCGCATACAAGCAATGCCAAATTAACTAGTCATAGTAAATGCATGGCCAATTAACTTGATATGTCTTACAAGACATCTCTACTCTTACATAGAACATGGTTACCTCCAGGGCTAATTAAAAATAAAATAAAAAGATTTTTCTTATGTACAATATTTTTCACCCAAAGCTATTCAAATCAATAGGCCTTGAAATCATACAACTATGATCTCTGACTAGAGGCAGAGTTAAGTCAGCATTTATTTTGAAAATTGTAAATTCAACATTTATTCAAAGTGAAAATATAGTTTTCCATTTTAGACTTGGGTTGTTTTAAGTTTATTATAAAAGTGTGTATTCACCCAATCCCTTTTGCTTAGAGTAGGATGCAACACAAGGTCAATTTTGAAACAGACTCTAGCTGGTTTGAATTCAGAGACATCTTTATCCTGAATTGGTTAACATGCCGAGTCTACCCTACTATTTACTCATAGCTGGGAGTAGAACAAATGGATTTATGCCTTTGCCAAGGGCATTAGCACATAGTAAAATACAAACAGCCTCATCCAGGATTTGAATTCTGGTTGCCAACTCCATTTCTTATGCATGTGCATCCATTGTATATAGAAGTTTGTTCTCTTATTTTCTTTTTTATTGCAATGTACACCATTCTATGTTTATTAAAAAAAAACTTTTACATAGCCAAATTTATTAAAAATGTCCAGTTGTAAATAATTTGTGTTACCTAAACTTAATTTTCTCTAATTTTTAGGTATAAAACAACCCCAGATGTGTTGATATACCATTTAAGTCAATCAATCTAATCTAATCTTTATTATTAATGATGACGCAGGTTTTGATAAAATTTTATTTATTTACAAGATTTTTTTTTATGAAATTGAGTTGATATTTAATTGAAGTGCTTAAAATTTATTAGAAAAGTTTTGATACAAAAGAAAAAAATTAAGAATTTTTGTAACTTGAACGTTAATGAAATTATTTATTTATTGTTTATATAAACAAATACAAAGGTTGTAAAAAATATTGAAAATGATAAAAATAAAACAAAATTAGTTTTTTTTTTTTAAGCAATTTTTTTATTTTGTATTTTGAGTGGGGTTAGCATTTTTTGTTTTATTCAAGATTTTTTTTTTTTTTACAATTCTTGGGATTCCATAAAAAAAAAAAACATTCACTCCCATTCTTTTTACTTCTCACCACACTAAGAAAAATTTAACACTAATTGTTTTGTTTTTTGTTTGTTTGTTTTTTCCCATCCCCAAAATACTACAAAATGAAACTTAAAAAATGAGTAAAATATTTCAATATTTTTTTCAATTTAATTTTATTCCAAACTGAGATATACATCATATTTATCTTTTTTTCCTAAATATTTCTTTTTAAGTTAATGACATTCATTTCCCCTGGGAATTATTATTATCTAAACTGTGTACTTATACTAAACTGAATTGTTTGAAATAGAACTGTTTTGACATTTAACTGTGTGTAAGCATAAAAATTATTCTTCTGCTAAGCTGAATTGTTTGAAACTTTTATCAAAATGACTTAATTCAGCATTAAATGATCCAAAATAGGATTGATATGCCCTAAAATGCAACAACCAACCAACCAACCAGAAAATGTTTAAACAAGTGGACAAAAATTATATAAATTCTAAGGATGAAAAAAAAAACCCTTTGTAGATTCTATAGTGTAGAAAGGGTATTGAAACTGTCAACATAATCACAAATATATAAAAAAAATATATGTATATAAGTGATAATTACAAAATAAGACCATTTACAAATCATACACCTGTAATGAAAAATTTGTCTACTGACTCTAATAATTCATTTAAAAAGCAAAAATATTTACCCGCAAATTAATTATTCGCTTAGAAAACATAAGATATATATATATATATATATATATATATATATATATATATATATATATATCATTCAGTCCAGTAAATCCTGAGTAGGGAATAATTCCAATTAGGACCAATAGAATATTAAAAAATAGAATATTAAATTAATATAATCCTGGTAAAGCGCTCAATGTAAATAAAATCTACAGAGCAAATAATTTTCTCTTCAAAACAACCAACAATCGCTCCCTTTAAGATAGTAAATTTATTTCCATCCTGTTAAAAGCATTGATATAAATCAATGCTCTAAAAAATCAACTGGACTTAACAAGAAATGGATTAAAACAATTTTTTTTTTCACATTTACAGCCACACTAAGACCCCCATACAAAAACCCCTTATCTCTCCTATATATTAAAGCAAGCCTAAACCTTCAAGTAACAATAAGTATCAAAACATTATGGCATGTAAAACTATACCCGGTTTCATCATACTACAAATTTAACAGAGGCAAAAATTACAGTTAAAATGATACATGTCAAAAATTCAAACATTTATAAAAAAAAAAAATCAATCATACAATCTAATTTTAGAATATCAATTTTTATCATTAAAATGAACTAAAAAATCTAAAACTAATGTTAATTATGGTACTCCCCACCAAAAAAAAATTACAATAATAGAACAAAAATCACTAATATAAATTCAAATTCTAATTCATTTACCAATTTAATAAATCATATTTATTCATTTTCTGTTTATTTATCTATTTATTTACTAATTTTTAAAAATAATCTAAATTTATTTTTATGCCTTCATTTAGCTATTAAATCACATCTCTGATTTAATAGGTTACCAGGATCAAAGTATAACAATTTGTATCTTTCCTTTCAGACCCAAATTACATATACCATCAAAGCAGCTTTGAGTAGTAGATCTTTTCAATATTCTCCATTGAATTTCTGGAGTTAAACCCATATTTTTCAACTTCCAAGAATGTTTGGATAAAGCTGTTTGATTTCTCAAGCATTCATGAGAGAACGAATGAATATGATTATTATATCCTAATTTCCATCTAATCTAGTCTCTACCCATCCGCCAACTTCCAAGTCCTCCAAGCCTTTTAATAATCTTTTAGTTATTATGCCAAAAGCACCAATCACAATTGGTACAATCGTCACTTTCATGTTCCACAGCTTTTTCAATTCTCTAGCAAGGTTGAGGTACTTATCTTTCTTTTCACATTCCTTCAGATTTATTCTGTGGTCTGCAAAGTCGACAATTATTTTCATTATCATTATTATGAAGTTGGTCATAATATTTTCTAATTACTTCTCTCTTGCCATTCAACTCTATTATGAGTATTAATTATTTTTAAAAGATTATTCATCCAGGAATAACTAAATTTTAATGTTTTTCTATTAAATATTTTATGTAATATATCGTACTGATTAAAGTGTTTATGTATTATTTTAAAAGATATTTTCCTATGTTTATATTAACAAGTTTACCAAAAGGTTTAGGCTTGCTTTAATACATAGGAGAAATAAGGGTTATTTTGGGGGGGTGTCTTAGTATGGTTGTAAATTTATTTTAATCCATTTCTTGTTTGATTTGAAGAAGACATGTTAATTTTTGTTTTGAACATTGATATATATCAATGTTTTTAACAGGATGGAAATAAATTTATTATCTTAGTGTGACCAATTGTTGGTTTTTTTTTAAGAGAAAATTTATATATATATATATATATATATATATATATATATCAGATTTGGTATTTGGTAACACCCAAGGGTTGATATGCCATTAAACACCAACCATGTTTGTACAGATGCAGAGAATTTTTAACTTTCTGAGAATTTAGAATTTTATTGGGTTTGCATATAGGAACTTAATGTTTGTACAATTTTGGATCAACCTGTCATTTTTGCCAAGATATATTGTTTTGATTCAACTGCAGCACTTAATCAATCTCAAAATGATGAGAAAATGCTGCATAACATGGTGCTATGGCAATTAGAATGAAGAAAACAAAATTTGGGTTTTTCTTCATTTTCTATGAAATCATCATCATCATAGTGTCTTCACAGTAGGGGTTCCTTTGACTCTCTCTCTTTCTCTCTTGCCATTCAACTTTATTAACTCTGGTACCTCTAGACAGCATCCAATGTCCACACAAAGCTGATGTATATAAATGTTTTCATGTATAGGAGTTCATAGAAGAACATCATTTCTGCTGGAGAAGCAAGGACAAACTCATGTCTTGCTCATCTTACTGAGATGGTTTGCAAAATAGGAGGTAAATGGCCATAATGTTGCTGTTTTGTAGGATGCTGCTTCCAGGACCTATTCAAAACAGCATGCAGCATTCTTGTATATTTCCCACACAGCTTTTTCTCCAGGTATTTCTTGCCCAGTCAGCTGGGGGTGCAGTAGAATACACTGATGAGTCTCCAGGATATGACACTAAATAATCTGATGGTGAGGTTCCATTATTGCTAGAGCTTTGGGGAATGCGGATTACCCCTTCATTGTCATCACTCCCATGTCCACTCTGGCCCAGAGTGGTAGCACCAGATAGGGTCCTATCTATGGGTTAAATAGAACTAAACTGATGCTAAACTGAATTGTTTTAAATGGAATTGTTTTTGACATTGAAACTGTACTTACGCAAAACTAAATTATTTAATATAGAACTGTTTTGACATTTAACTGTGTGTAAACAAAATCTGTACTTATAGTAAATTGAATCGGTTGAATTAGAACTGACTAAACTGAATAGCTTAATTTAGAAATGTTTTTGACAAACTGTGTACTTATGCTAAACTGAATTGTTTGAAATAGAACTGTTAATTTATATAAAAACGGATTTGGCATTAAGTAACCTACAATGGCTGATATGCCATAAAACCAAACCAACCAATCAACCAGCAATACTGGAACCTCACCATCAGGTTGTTTAATGTCATATCCATTAAAGTCCAAGTGATACAACAATGCAATAACACTGACATGGCTACAACTTGGAAAAATTGCCCATTTTATTATAAGGCAAATAATGTGTATGAAAGTTTATAAACGTGATAAAAGATTATGGAATAAATCTTTTGAATATTATCCAGATTTTCATTTCCCTGAGTGTCTATTGATTATTTTTACCTAAAATATTTTAATATTGGGTTGATAAGTATTTTTTGAAAAGTTGAAATCATTTTTTGATTATTTCACAGATACATTTCTTCTGCTTTCTCATCAATAAGAATTGATCTCTTATAATTTAGTATCATTATTAATTAGCTAATATTACTATCAATTCCTTTATAAGAAACATTCTCACAATTATAGGTTAGTCATAATTTAGGTCTTGCTGTTTCCACTCAGAGATTGTAGCTGCTTGATTTTCAGGCTGGTTAATATGAATGGCCTTGTTCCCCTATTTGAAAGCTAATTGTAATAGCTTTATATCCAAATACCTTATGCCATCAGCAAGACCCAGAATATGCTAACTGCATTTTTTTCTGCTCAAAAAAATAAGACTAGGAATCCTCATGTTAATATGTTAAACTGCTGCTTATGTTCACTTTTAGATTCATCCCTTTGTGAAAGGTATAAACCCTCTCACCCCCCCCCATCAGCCTTAGGTTAAATAGTATGCTGTCATTCCATGAAACAAAGAAAAACAACAAAAAAAAGGTGTCTTGGGTATGACATTAAACTGTATCTGGAGGTTAGGATCCAATTTTAGAGTTTTGCAGATCCACTCTGGACATTATGGATCAAATAGAATGGATCAGGTAATGTGTTAATCTGTTTAAAATGATTGTAAAGATACTTTTTGTATATAATTGGAGACGATTATTGTTGAATGGCATAAAATGACCCAACAAGAGTTGATATACCGTAAAACCAACTAGCCAAAAACTTCAAACCACACACCAACATTCCACTACAAGGATAAGGTCAAAACAATCTTAAGTGTCTTTGTTTTAATATTGAGGGTTGGGAAGAGCTTCTATTCATATTGCTTGGAGAAATGTTTGAAAAGATTAAAAACCTTTGAGCTCAAAATAGTTGAAGATCCCAATTAAACATGGGAAAAGTGTAAATTGCAGACTGTATGCCTATGTACCATATGCACCAAAATCTTCTAGATCTGAAGCTGGATTTCACTCACATGCTTAAAATCATGTTTCCTCAAATCCCAATTTAAACACAAGTCATATTTTATAAGAGACCTCATCATCAAAATATATAGACAGAGTGCTCAGAAAATAATGCTTCCAATTCATTTCCACAGATACAAGAAGTATGGTACCAAGTGATCATTATTTTTAATAATTTTGTCTAGTATTATCCTTCATGTTCCTAATTCTGTTGGGTTGAGTCATTAATAATTTTTTTTTTAAACAAGTTGTAACAATGCATTTCAAACTTCCAATGTTTTAAATATAACTGGAAATTATTTGATTAAAGAGAGCATTCATTGGTCATCCTTATTTTAATAATGAAAGAGTGTACACCATAATTTAATCTATGATCTCATGTCACTAAAATGAATGAACAGAAAGTGCATATTCAACATGTAATGTTATTGAAGTTTAAGAATTAAATAATTGAGGGATGTACCCAGACCAGGACAATCATCAGGTCTTTATCAAGATGCTTTAAGAGAATTGGTGGAATGCAATCTGTGCAAAAGTACTTGAGAATTGGTGCTTGACTTCAGCACATCCCAATCCACAATCTGCCACCGTTTGAAAAAGATAGGAAAAGTGAGCAAGCTGGGTGTTTGGGTTCCTCATACTCTTAGAAGAATACGGAAGATTGCATATCTATAGTGACAAATCTTCTTTCAAGGCAGAGAATTGATCCATTTCTCAAGAATATTATAACTAGTGATGAAAATTTTTCAATGCAAAAAGCAGAGTATTGACAAGGATCAATCTCCACAGCCTACCCGAAAGGCTGAGCTTCATAGAAGAAAAGTTGTGTATGGTAGAATCTCCACTGTATTATTCATTTTGAGTTTTTGAACAGTAATCAGACACTTGACGCAGATTTATACTCTCAACAGCTGCAAAGTGTACATAAAAATCTTAGAAAATGCTCTGTATTGATCAAAAGGAAAATCTTTATATTTCTTCATAATAATGCAATGCCACGTTCACCTAGAATCAAGCAGTGAAAAATATTGGATTTAGGCTGGTCAGTTCTTCGCCATCTACCATATTCATCAGACCTTGGACCAAGTGATTTCCATTTTTTTCATTCTCTATAAAATACGCTGAATGACTAAAAATTTTCTCTGGAAAATCAGATGAAAACATTTGCATAAACCAGTTGAGTTGAAATTGTGAGAAATTAATAAACTACTGATAAATGGCAAGAGATGATTCAAAATAATGGTGGACATAATATTGATTGAAATTAATCTATTGCTAAATTATTCTTGAATGAATTATATAAAATTATATTTTACTGAAAAGGAGATTATTTATGACTTGTGTTTTATGGCATATTAATTCTCATAGGTTATCTAATGCCAAATCCTATTTATACAGCCTAGTCTGCAGGGACTGTATAATATACCGACTACATCTCTGCCGAGGGA
The DNA here is from genome assembly GCA_963585895.1 of Sepioteuthis lessoniana. NCBI lineage: Eukaryota > Metazoa > Mollusca > Cephalopoda > Myopsida > Loliginidae > Sepioteuthis > Sepioteuthis lessoniana. The sequence continues at coordinate 20,390,472 of OY757942.1, forward strand.
TAAGACCCTCCCCCAACAAGTGTCCTAGATATGACATTAAACTATTTGATGTTGAGGTTCCAGCCTTGGATATTTGGAGAATGTGGAGTACCTCTTCATTGCCATTGCTCCCAGGTCCACTCTGATCCAGAGTGAAATCACCTGATAGGGTCCTATCTATGTGTCAAATAGAACAAACTATGAGTACAAACAAATGACTGATGTTAAATTGTGACTTATATAGCAGTACTTGAAGACATTTAACTGTATATAAAAAAGAGCTGAGGCCGTTTAAAAATATTATCTACAAAATATGTTTACAAATCATATATAAATTATGAATAATATATGAATAAACAGGATTTGGCATTAAATAACCTACAATGGTTGATATGCCATCAAACCAAACCAAACCAAACCAAACACATTTATACATATATATCAATCATATATGATTTGTAAATGAACAGTTTTACCAAATAATTTTTAAACAAGCCAGGACTCATTTGTTAGTACACTGTTAAATGGTTTCAAGTGTTACTTAGACTAATAATCTTATTTGTGCACAATTAAATGGTTTCCAGTGAACTAAATGATCAAACAATTCTATTTGACCCACAGTTGGGACCCTAACAGACACCACCAGTCCAGGTCAGAGTGGACCTGGGAGTAATGTCAATAAAGGAATACTCCACATCCCCAAAGCTCCAGGACTGGAGCTTCACCTTCAGATAGTTTAGTGTCATATCCAGGACACTTATTGTATGGGGTCTTACTTATCTACTGAGATGCTGTCAGAATATTTTACAGCCTCAGCCAACTGGGCTATTTATAGGTTTCGCTTATCTAAGTTTATCTATTTATAGGTATGTTTATATATGTACTTGGTTTGGGTTTTTTTGTTTAATGGCATATCAACCTTTGTAGGTTATTTAATTCCAAAACCATTCTTGAAGAAGAACAGTTGTGATACTATTCAACCAAGAGCTCTGGGATAAGGGTGGTTTATACATTTCCCAAGGACACAAAGTGAACATAATAGTGTGACTGGAGTTTGAACATGCTTACTTCAAGGTTATGGGCAAGCACTTTATCCCTTACACCATGGATCTTCCTCCATATATATGTGTGTATATGTGTATCTATACGTGTGTATATATGTGTATGTGAAAATGTACTGTGATGAAAAAACACAAGGTTTTCAGAGAATGATTTTATATATATATATATATATATGTGTGTGTGTGAGTGTGTGTGTTATATTTAATGGCATATCAACCTTATCAGATTATTTAATGCCAAATCTATCTTTTTATAAGGACAGTAGTGGTACTATTTAGCCCATAGATGGGAGGATAAGGGGTTTCATACTTTTCTCAAGGGTATTTGTCCAAAAGTGAACATAATAGCGGGACTGGAGTTCAAACTTGCTTACTACAATTCCACAGTCAAGTGCTTTAACCATTACACCACAGGGACACCCTCATATGTGTGTGTGTGTGTGTGTGTGTGCATGTCTGTGTGTGTGTATATGTATGTATGTGTACATGTAGATATATATATATATATATGAGTATGTGTGAATATAGATGTACATAATGTATATGTATGTATGTACATGTATGTAAATATGTGTGTATACATGTATATGTGTGTATATATATATATGTGCATGTGTGTAAGTGTGTGTATGTATATATGTAAATGTATGTATGTATGTGTGTATGTATGTATATTTGCCAATTCCTCCACACGAGCAGGTAAATTTTTAGTAGCGTTTAACAGGTTTGAATTCAGAGTTTTCCTTCTCCTAGACTGGTTATCTAACCAAGACCCAGTCTGTCCTACTATTTACTCATATTTAGAGTGAGAATAATTAAATTCATACTTTTTCTAATGGTATTAGTGCTATGTGAAATGCAAAGAGTCTCATCAAGGATTTTTGCATGTATCACTGTATCCATTTCCTACAATGATAACCATTTCACCATGGTATATCCACATCCAGAATATATATGTGTGTATGTATATGCATATATATGTGTGTGCGTATGCATATATACATGTGTGTGTATATGTATATGTATGTATATATGTGTATATATATATGTATGTATGTATGTGTATATGTACATATATGTGTATGTGTGTGTGTGTATATGTATGTATATATGCGTATATATATATATATATACATGTATGTATGTGTATATGTACATATATGTGTATGTGTAAGTGCATCTCTATAAATCTATATTTGTATTTTTGTGCCTCTATATATATATATATATATATATATATATATATCTGTCTCTTTCTCTCTCTCTCTCTCTCTCTATATATATATATATATATATGTATGTGTGTATTTATATATTCCCATAAAAGATGTAACTCATTTGGTTACATAGCACACAAATTTACTTAATTGCCTCTCACCTTCACCTCCGAATCCCCATAGGAGAGTAGTCATGCATGTTCTATAAGCTCCCTTCTCTATATCAGGTTATATTAAGGCTGCGTAATTGGTTTTTATTTTATAGATACCAGACTGTCCTTGAATATTTCCTTTTTTTCAACTAACAAGAAATTTTTTAGAATACAAAAGAAAACAGATTTTTTGTCGATTTAAAAATGAAAAGCGGGAAGGCCAATTCGCAGATGAAACAAATTTATTCTTCTAACACAATCCGTACACATCACAAAAATTCACAGGATCACGTTGCGAGAATGTTTCCTCATTGTCACAACGTTTGAACAAGTCAGAGGAGAAGGTCTGAATGTTGTGGGCAGATCAGAATGGAACCATGTTGTTGCTTGTGGGTAACACCGAGAGTCAGGAAATTTGGAGGAATGTCATGGAAATCGCAGTGGGGAGAGTTTTGAAAGGAATGAATTAAGATACGGCCAAGACAAAGCAGACTCAAATTAGAAATAGAACGATATTGGAATGTTTGAAGAATGTCATAGAATTATAGGAATACCACAAAAGAATTGTCAAAAGCCATAATATTGTAGAAATTAAACTGATCATTTTGATAAAGTCATGTCATAGAATGGCTACGTCACCGACTGGTCGGTCACAATAAAGTTGCCTTGTGTAAAAGAATATTGTCATCAACAGTTGTGTTGCCTTTGATTGGTAGGAAAATATTGTCAAAGATTGGAAAAAAATTTGAATGTTGTAACAATGTTACCTCAGATTCTTATGATGTTCAGACATTGTTGTATTTTAAAAATACATCTTTATTCAAAGGTAGTTGTCTCTCCACCTCAAAAATCTCAGGAGTGGGAGCATCAGAATAGTCTGAGAAGTGTGGTATGTGTATATATATAATATATGTATATATATGTGAGTGTGTGTATGTGAATAATCTTGTAAGAGATGTAACTCATTTGATCACACAGTACACAAACTTAATAGCATTTCACTACCACCTATGTAACTCCCTTGGGAAAGTGATCATGCTTGTGTTATAAGGTCTCCTCAAGATGCCAGATTATATGCAACTGGTTTTTCTCGCAGCAACATAATCACAAATTCTTATGATTTTCAGATGATGTATTTTGAACAGACATTTTTATCTGATGTTTCTCAACATCAAAAATCTCTGGGGTGGAGCCATCAGAATATTCTGAGAAGTTAAAAAAACCGCATTAATCTTGTTACAAATTTATTCCATTGTTGAAAAACTCTCAACAGGATGGCAAGTTATTAATTTTGATTCCTATTTTTTCATCTTCACTTTTAGTCGCTGTTTGTTGCAGCTCATTTCAATTGTCATTCATTGTATGATAGAAAAAACATAGAACAAAAATAATAATGTATAAGTACTTGGTGAGACTCATTTTCCTTTTGTCTTAAGGAAGACTGAATAAATACACCAGCTAACAAAGGGCTGTTGGTGAGCTGATGCTTAAATCAAGCCTTATAAACTCATCCTTTGGTTTGTTCTTGACACTAAAAAAAAAAAAATGCTATTAATATCTCTAGTGTCAATAAATAAATAAATAAATAAAATAAATATGTTATTTTATTTATTTATTTTTTGACACTAGTGATATTTGTAGTATTTTTTAAAATTTTAGATAAAGTATTGTCAACTATCAGTTTAAATTAGTATTTTCTTTCATCATAATTTATCAACTCGGTCATCAGTCTGTGACAATGAGAAACAACATGGATTGAAAATAAAATGATGAGTCTTTTAGAGATTTATAGAATGTCACAATCAGGTAATATTATCAAAAAAGTCACAGTTTTTAACATTTGGTCAAATTGGTTCTATAACGTTGAGATTTTAAAATTTATATTGTGTCACCAGAATTAGTTGTCCAGTATTATTCTTCAGTTATCTGTCGTAATGATATCAATGTTATGTATAACATCACAGTCAGTGAGTTTAATGCCTGCTTGCAATGTTAGGAAGAAATCATAGATTGGGAGTCACAGACATTTTTCTTTTGTTTTTAAGAGGTATCAGATTATTTTTCAGTAAGGAAAAAAGGAATCTCTTGTAAAGTCATCCAAGCATCACAATTCACAACAGAATGGAACCATTGAAGAAAAAAGACAAAAAAAAAAAATGCCCACATTACAATCTGAAAAAAATTACATGTAATCTTTGTCCAAATTAAAAATCCTGTCTTGTGTGTAATTCTTTCTTTTTTTTTGTTTTCTTTAATCATTTTTTAAGCCAATGGGAAATTTTTTTAAAGCAAATGATAAATACAATTTTTTTTTAATTATGATATTTTTTAAATTCTTATTGACATTAACTTTCGATCCAGTTTAAAAAGTTTAAATTTAAAAAAAACGTATTGCTTAGCTTACAATAACTCACTGATTGGAATTATTTTTGTACAATCTGTTTTATGAATAATTTGAGTTATAAATAAAAAATTAAAAAAAAAAGAATTTGATGAAACTTTTTTGGTTTCCAATCATTTCTTTTAAGCTGGCTAGCAATGATGAAAAAATCTTGCAACTGACAATTTCAGGACTAATATCCTCTCTTATTTGTTTATATCCTTGTTTTTTTGGTGGGAAATTATTTAAGTTTTCATACAAGGTTAGGGTTAGGGGGGAAGGAAAAAAAGGAAAATAGATACGAATATTAGTCAGAAAAAGTCAGAAAGATGTTATGAGAATTTCATTTTTGGGACTGTTCATGTATATAATTTTCAGTATATATGTGTATGCATAAAAATGAATCTATGCAAATGTATGTGTCTACGTAGATGGAGAAATGTATATTTAAATGTAACTCTGTGTGTGTGTGTGTGTGTGTGTGTGTGTGTGTGTGTGTGTGTGTATATATATATATATATATATATATATATATATAAGGAAACAAAAGAAACGAAAGTCATGTATATATATATATATATATATATATATATATATATATATATATAATTATTTTTGGTGGTTCAATGAGAAAAAAAGTAAATACTTTACAAGGAATAAGTCCACTAGAGGATTTGTTTTTAGCTTATTTATTCTTTTCCAACATGTATTCCTGATGTTTTACGCCATCTTCAGGAAGTAAATGCTTTTATTATTTATTTTCATTATTAGTTTTAGAAATATTTATTTCCTGAAGATGACATGATACTTTTTGAACATGTGTTCGAGAAGAATAAATAACCTAAAAACAAATTCTCTTGTGGACCTATTCATTTTAAAGTGTATATATATATATATATATATATAGTAGGATAGATGTAATAGAGCAAGTCAATAATATTACACATTACAAAATATCTTCTGCCTCACTCTTATATCATCCTTGTCTATGTTTATATTTATATATATATATATATATATATATACACACACACACACACACACACACACACACACACACACACACACACACACACACACACACAAAATCATGTCTATGTGTATGTAAAAATGAGGCTAAGAAAAAGATGAAAGTTATATATATATATATATATATATATATATATATATATATATATATATATATATATATATATATATAGTTATGTAAAAGTCCTGTTTGTGTTTATTTAAACTTCCAATATTCTATCATAAAATGTTTTGGAGAAAAAGTGTTAAATGTTTTTTTGTTTTTTAGACATTAATAAAAAATAAATATTATTACTTTTTCAAATAATTCAGGTATTTTGAAGAATTAAAAAAATTCTGTCTTGACAGAGGAATAACAAATTTGAACAAAAAGTTTTCAAATTTAACAAATTAGAAACGATTTGACATTTTAATTTTTACACAATTCTCTTGTGTTTTTCTTTTTTAGTTTTCAAACTAAAATTCTGTTTTTTACTGAATGAAAATATTTTTAAATGAATAAATTAACATAGAAAGCCATGAACCATCTATGTCTTGTTTGTTTGTCAGGGTGTAGGGGATAATCAAATTGGGGGTCTGGCATAGGTTCCTCATGTTTATAACATCAACTTCATGGTAAGTTTTTATTCTTTATTTTCACGTAAATGAACTTTTATTTTTTGTGGGGAAAACTTTGTTTTGATAAATTTGATTAATTTCATTTCTATTTTGTTTAAAAAGAACTAAAGAAATTTAAGATTTTTAAGTTCTTTATCCAGGAGAGAACAGAAAAAAATAACCCAAAAAAGGATTTTAAAAGAACACAAATTTTTCCAGATAAAAACAAATCAAAACACACAAAAAAAGATTAAAAAGAAAAGAAAAACTCACCTAATAACAACGAATAAACTTTCAATTTAAATTAACTTTTGAAAAAAATTAACAAAGCAGGTGTCATTTAAATGTAATTTAATCATTTTCCAAACATTCATATTTTTTCCAAATTTTATCAAAGACAATGGCAAACAAACTAATCTTGTGTTCAAATTTTTTATATGAAAATTTTGTATTTTAGTTTTAAGAAGATGCTCTTTTCAAACATTCTTTGCAACTACCCTGACAAATTTGAATTATAAGAATGAAAAAACATTTAGAGCTGCTCTCCTATCTTTTATTATAAATTAAAACAATCTGACAAATCAAAAAATACACTATCTTCTTTAGAATAAAAGAAAGGTTTTAATTGTAAAGTTAGAAAAGAATGAAAACTGATTCCTTTTTCAAGTAGGGAGACAGTTGTTATAAAAAAAAACACATACAGATGATTACAAAATTATTTATTAATTCAAAAGGATTTTAAGTCACAAAACCTGACACATTTGAAACACAAATGAAATGCAAAAAGAAGAATAAAGAACTATATGCCTAACATCTATATTTTTCCAATAATAAGTGCATAACCACTTTTCCCCTTATATATATATATATATATATATATATATATATATATATATATATATATATATATATATATATATATACCCACACACAGTGTATTTCAGAAAAATTGATATCATTTTTCAATCTAATACCTTGACCAATTCTCATTCAAATGATCTCATGTTTTAACAACATGTGTAGAAGCAACTTTGTTTAATGTTTAAACATCTTTACTTCTACACATGCCATTAAAATTTGAGATAATTTGAATTATATCAATTTTTCTTAAATAACCTCTTTCTTTCTCTCTATACATACAAACACACACACTTATATGGTATACATAGGTGTGCATAGGAATTAATGTATTAAATTTAATACTTATTTAATAAAAATTACATACTTAAGCAAGAATTTTGAAAAAACAATGTTTTTTGTTAATTTTTCTTTTTAATTTTCTGACACGCCAATATAAAATTTCCTTTGAAAAAAATTCTGCTTTCTACACCCAACCAAATGCAACAATTAAATACTTTTATAATTTTCATTTTTAAATATTATGATAGTAAATTTGTAAAAGTTGCCATTTTTTTCTTTTTTTTCTAAATTTCTGATTTTTTTATATCTTCCAATTTTTATTTTTACATATTTTCACCCCAGTGGAAAAATAAAAAAAAAAATAAATAAAAAAAATAAAAACAAAACAAGTATTTTCTTATAACAGAAAACATATTTTTTGGTTCCTTATTAATAACAATAAAGTTCTTTTTTTTTTCACAAAAATAAGCAACAATATTTTTTATTTTCTGGACGTGTGATAAACATTTTAACTAAATTCTTGTGTTCATAATAAAAACAGGCTGTTCATTTGGCTCCCAGCCATTCAAAATCACATTTTAAAAAATCTTATGATATGTCTGTTTAGTAAATTGTATGATTTTTTTATTACTCTTTTTAGGATTTATTGCCTTATTACTTAAAGAAGATTTCTTAATGTACGAGAAGTTGTCCAAACCTTTTAGGATTTCTCAAAGTTGTTCATACAATATTTTAGTTCATCCATCCTTCAGTCCTTATTTGTTGTATGACTTGAGTGAGATTCTATTTTTTCTCTTACTCTCCCTCTGACTATGCATTCAATGAAGGCTGAAGAATTGATTAGTTGAAATGTTTTGTTAATAAATATCAAGAATATAAAGAATCTGGACAATTTCTTGTACATTATGATGATTAATATTATTATGGTTTATGTTATCAAAAATCTTTTCCCATCATCATCATCATCATCATCATCATCATCATCTTATTGTTGTTATTATCATTATTGTTGTATTATTATTATTATTAATATTATGGGAGTGTACAAGTAGTAACAGATTTATTATTTCAAGTAAATTTTCCTCACTAGGCTTTGCTAGCAGCTCGTATTGCATAATACCCACGTATAGCCCACTTTTTACCTGATACCTTTTACCTTTTGCACATCACCTTTTACCTTTTTACGTGTTTATTTATCCATTCACAATAGATGACTGGGCCATTAAGAGAAAAAAGTTACAAAACTACTTTGCCTACACAGTCATATCTGCATTTGTAATTCTTAGCTGCATCAGTCTACTGCAACCACTCATATTATTGTTATCATTTCACTCCTTGCTTTTTCCACACCAGCTTTAACTGGTAGTCTTTCACAGGAGTCTGAGTAACAGGTCCCAGGAATTATTATTATTATTATTATTGCTAGATAAGATTTTTGGTGACTATTTTTCTTGGTTAATTTCTTTTATCTGTTTGATATCAAAGTTTCCACTTATGTGAATGAGGCACACTTCGGTTGGACCTTTTTCTGAAGCACATTGAATTACTTTTTTGTTTGTTAGCCTTATTATTATAATTATTTTTTAAGATTAAATAATTATTATAATAATAATCATCATAGTAATAAGTGACTTGAAAATATTCTAAAGAAATATTTCAAATCCAAGGTGAACAGAATGAAGTAGAAAGTTAAAAAAAGGCAAAATTTAATTATTTGATTAATTGGATATTGATAAGATATGATTTTTTAAAAAAATAACCCTAACATCAAATGTTCATCTTTTGATTATTTACTTGTTTATATCATTTCCAGAAACCCCTTTTCCACTCATTATGAACTTTAACTCAATCTTAAATTTATCTTTATAATACTAGTAAACAATAATATTTAAAAATTCCATTTGCATAAATAAAGTAAACAAAAAATAATTATCAATAATGATGATGATGATAGTTGAAAAAAAATGAAAAATTTGCTTGTGATCAGGAGGGAAGGGTGATGAAATAAAATGTTGCTGGAAAAAGAACCAGGGTCATGGGGTAAATGAGACCAGATTTTTGGAACAAAGTTACTCAAAAAAGATCTTCAAATACAAACTTAGAAAACCAAAACAAAAAAAAAAAAAAAAAAAAAAAAAAAATCAAACATATTATTTACATGATTTGAACTATCATTTTAGATGTTATACTTTCAGTGTTTCGACTGCTGTATCCTCCTGCTTTTTTCAGATGTTTTTTTCCCAAAGTCAGTAGCTTTATTCATTCTGCTTTATGAAGGTCAGAATTTTTTGTTTGTGGAAGGGGAATGTATAGCAATTTAAAGAGAATGCTTCAGTCTGTTTTTTTTGTCATTAATCTAGAAGTATAAGCAGAAAGTTTTTTTTAAAAAACCTTTTAAGTAACAGCTACAAAAAGTGTTCATGAATTATAGGTGTTAAGCAAATAAGGCAGGATGATACAGCAGCCAAAACATTGTGAGTATAACAATCAAGATGTAGACAACCAGGGTGGAATTTACCTACTTGTGGGCCCCAGGCCAAACACAATTGCGAGCCTTAAATCTATTGAAATGTTGGCATATTTCAGCATCTATATATATATATATATATATATATATATATATATATATCTGTAATTTTTTACATTGGCCAAATATCAATAAATACTACATAATATCATACATAATATTATAATGTTAGAAATATGAATTTCATCATTACTTTTAATCAAATCAATTTTCTTGCTTGTAAATCTGAGAATACTTATATTTATTGTATAGGGGCCTTTATGGTTTTGAGTATATTATATAATGAAATACCCCAGTGTACACTTAAAACAAAATTATTATCTGGTACACTGCATGACAAACTAGTCTCAGTGGGCCCCCAGAAACCCATCGGCCCTACACCAATGGCCTACTATGCTTATTGATGATTCTGACCCTGCAGACAACGGCCTAAGATGTATAAATAATCTAGATAATAATAACTCCTCATCTCAGAAATTTAGACAGATAAAATAAAATGTTCAAACAAGTCAATTTACTTAACACAAAGTTAATTTCATTTGACATGTTGCATTTTATTAAGATATCAGTCCAGTTTTTCTATTCTATTTTTGTTTTTGGAAGCTTAACTTAAATTTTGCC